>CAUYRH010115410.1:0-10805 GCA_963574655.1 Perodicticus potto | reverse complement strand
CACAGTTGGAGATCCACCTTCCCACAGATGGAGGTCCACCTTCCCACAGTTAGAGATCCACCTTCCCACAGATAGAGATCCACCTTCCCACAGTTGGAGATCCACCTTCCCACAGTTGGAGATACACCTTCCCACAGATAGAGATCCACCTTCCCACAGTTAGAGATCCACCTTCCCACAGATAGAGATCCACCTTCCCACAGTTAGAGATCCACCTTCCCACAGATAGAGATCCACCTTCCCACAGTTGGAGATCCACCTTCCCACAGTTAGAGATCCACCTTCCCACAGATAGAGATCCACCTTCCCATAGTTAGAGATCCACCATTGTCCGAGACATGGAGTGAGAAGCAGCTGTGGCATTGGCACTGCTTACTGAAATCAGTAAGGAAACAGAATGATGTGATGAGGGCTGGGTGCGGTGGTTCATGCCTATAATCCCAACACTCTGGGAGGCCAAGGTGGGTGGATCGCTTGAGTGCAGGAGTTTGAGAGCAGGCTGAGCAAGAGTGAGACCCTTTTTCTAAAGAGTAGCCAAGCATTGTGGTGGGCACCTGTAGTACCAGCTATTCAGGAGGCTGAAGATCTCAGGCAAGAGGATGTCTTAACCCCAAGAGTTTGAGGTTGCTGTGAACTATGATGCCACGGCACTCTACCCAGGGTGACAGAGTGAGACTCTGTCTCAAAAAAAAAAAGAAGAATTAAGACACCTTCATGGTTCTTTTCTGTGTCCCCACCTCCAGCAGGCTAAGCTCCACATCCCAATGGGATCTAATCATGGGGTCAGGCCCCCAAAGCCACCAGAACGAACAGAGGAGTCAACACAATTTTGAGACCAAAACATGGTGTGCATTCTGCACAGAAACTAGTCTGCAAAAATAGCAGGATATTGTGAAAATTGATTAAGCAGCAGTGTGACGGAAGCTTTTTTTATTTCGTTAGAGAGCTGTCTATTAAGGGTATTTGCAAGCATTAATTCAATTCTAAAGACAGATTGGAATAAAACTTATACTCTTTATTTTAGAACAAAAGTGGCTCACCTGAGTGAGAAACTCAATGTCTGAAGTCAGCCATTCGTACGTGTCTGATCATCCTTAGAACTGTATATCCATTTATCAATCTACTATGGTCAGCACCCGCCTCACTGTTTATATGGGCGTCTCCAGAGATGGGATGTGACTTGGATACCAGGCCGAGGCCAGATTTTGTGAGATGTGAAGCCTATACAAGTTAGGTAGTTTCCCTTAAGAAAAACCACGCAAAAAATCATACTTTTATGTACTTTACAAAAATACATGATTACATGGACACATCCCTCCAGACCCTAGACGAAGCCCATGCAAATGAAGAAAGTGAAGCCTAAACTTTACTTCAGCATTTTCAGAATAAATCTACCTCTGCTGCGAGGGTGCTTTGCGAGGAAAGCTTTGGCTACCGTCTCATAACATCCTTAGCAGAGCACAGCAAGGAGGAAATGTCCCAATACTACAAGGGCATCTTCCTTAATCATCAGAACCACCACCAGTTTTTACTGTGCTCCCGTTATTACGTGCCAGGCGCTCTTCTAAGGTGTTGGCATATATTGTCCCTTTGAATCTTCATACTGACACTGAGACACACACACTGTATAGAAAACTGAGCCCGGAGAGGTTAAATCACCTGCCCAAGAAGATGGGGGCGGAGGCGGACCAGTTTCCCGCTGTTGAATCTGGTGCTATGCTCCTCCTGACCTCCAGAACCAGAAGGAAGTGGAGCCTGCAGCACCAACATCGGATTCCACAACGCGACCCTACTGTGGGAGAGCGTGGTGAGAACAGGTGGATTGCAAGGGACCTGAGAGGCGACTAGGAGATGGAAGTGTTCCCACAAGAGGGTAGAAGCTCTCAGCCAAATGTGGGGGTCGCAGGTGGAGGAACTAATTCTGAGGACCCTCCTCAGTATGCACTGAGGGGGGGTTTCAGAGACCCTGACACCCGCAATCTCAAAGCAAAAATGGCCACTGTCTGTGCTCTGCGAGCAGCCACCAAGTGCTCTGGACAAAACAAGCTGCTCAGAAGTCACCAGAGAGCAGCTCAACACCAGCCTCCTCCACCGTCTTTAACGTACGTCACACGCCCCCGCCCCGAGAGGGACGGACACGCGTCACATGGGACGGACACGCGTCACACGCCCCCGCCCCGACACGAACACGCGTCACACGGGATGGACACGCGTCACACGCACCTGCCCTGACACGAACACACGTCACACGGGACGGACACGCGTCACACGCACCTGCCCTGACACGAACACACGTCACACGGGACGGACACGTGTCACACGCCCCCCGCCCCGAGAGGGACACGCGTCACACGTCCCTGCCCTGTTCTGCACACAAACACATTAATGCCCATATTTTCCCCAAACTTTCTTTTAAGTCACGTGTTTCGTTTTCTGATGTAGGAAAGTCCTAAACACAAACCTAACGCCCCGATCCTGCCCTTTCTCCTTCACTTCGTGTGTGGTAAAAAGCCGGCAATTCACAGAGGGTGAGTGTCAGAGGGCGCTGGAGACAACCGCATAAAAAGAGGGAAATAGGATGTGTCGGGAAATGCAGTTAACCAGGAACTTGGAACCAACTTGTGTATTTTTGTAATTATTTTGGATTTTTTGCATTTGTTTATTTTTGAGACTCTGTTGCCCTGGGTAGAGTGCTGTGCCGTCACAGCTCACAGCAACCTCAAACTCTTGGGCTTAAGCAATCCTCTTGCCTCAGCCTCCTGAGTAGCTGGGACTACTGGTGCCCACCAACACTGGGCTAGTTTTTCCATTCTCAGCAGAGACCAGTTTCACTCTTGTCTGGGCTCAAGTGATCCTACCAGAGTGCTAGGATTAGAGGCGTGAGCCGCCACGCCTGGCCTGCTTTTGTATTTCCTTTGTTTTTGTATTTGTAATTATAATTTTTTTTGCTTATTCATTACTTATACCCTACTTCAGTCCAAAAAAGTATTGGAGTGTAATAAAAACAAACACATTACAATGAGATTTTGAAAAAATAGTAAATCGAAGTACAGGGCAAATAAGAAAAAGTCCAGGACTAAATACAAAATAAAACCCACCAGGCATGCTTGCTGGATGAGGGCCAAAAATTTAGCTCTGAGCTGCTTCAAAGTCAATGGAAAAATCAGAAAAGATAAACAAATCAGACATTCAAGAGAAATACAGGTGCTTCTGAAAGAAGTTACTCCTGTGAGTCTTCATCAAGAGGGTACTGTAGCCAAGTAACTCAACATTAATAATCTCAAACAAATTTTTTTTTTCTTTTTCTGCAGTTTTTGGCCGGGCCTGGGTTTGAACCCACCACCTCCGGCATATGGGGCTGGCGCCCTACTCCTTTGAGCCACAGGTGCTGCCCCTCAAACAAATATTTTTAATCCCTCAAACTTTCAAGTGTCCATGAGTTTTGATACCTTGTCAAGTTGAGTAGATGTGACCAAGTAAACTCAGTTAAAACAAACAAATATTTTTGAAGTTCTAATTATCATGTGGCATGAGGGTTACCTGCCAGGCCAAGTGACATTTGAGAAGAGAATTGCATTCTGATTATGAAGAAGGTAAGCCATACTTTAGTACGATACCAAAACCAGTGTCATGTTCCCATAGAAGAGATAGAGTAATTTGGGTTAATTCCCTGGCCAAAGATTGAGCATTAAGTTATACATTTGTGTGTGTGTGTGTGTGTCATACGTATGGGCATATACACAGTAGTATATAGGAAGATAATCTCTTACAAGATTATAAAATTAGGTTTTAGAAGTAATATGTCATCATAAAAGACCTTCCACAATAAAATATTAAATCCAATACATCAAAATACAATTTTATTTTGATGCAAAATTAATTCATTGCTTAGAGTAAGAATCAACTCAACATTTAGTTAACAAAAATATCATCCTTCTAGAACTTCAAGTGGCTTTTTAAGGAAGAACTTGAATAGTCTCTCTCTTTTAGAAATGACCCGGGAAGTTTAAGTCCAATGCCTTTCTATTCTGTCCATTAATTTCCTCTACCTGACAGAGTATTCACAATTCTTCCTGCTGGCTTCTCCCTAGGAAAAGCTCAAAAGGAAGGACTACCTCTAATATTTGTCCTTTAACCTCACCCTAACACTGCTCTTGTTCAATAGTACAACTGAAATCTTTGGAATAAAACAAATTAAGATGAGAAATCCTGAGTTCCTTTATTCTTAACTAATAATAAACCTAAAGCCCTCTGACTCTTTATGAAATTTATTAGAAATTATAAAAATTTCCAAACATGCATCAAAGATTCCCTGCGTATTTATCTTCCGGACAATAACCATCAGCCAAAAACATTTATTTTGCATATTTGTCTATCTCTCACCCTTTCCTGTCAAAGTATTTTAAAGTAAATCCCAGATATTATGTTTTTTCATCCCTAAATATCTCAGTATTCATCTCAGAAGAAAAGATATAATTGTACCTGACAACAATGCCAGCATGATTGCCAAGAAAGCAAAAAGTAATTTTAAGTCCATATTCAAATCTCATTGTCTAAAAATTTTAGTTTGTTTGAAGCAGGATTCAAACACGGTGTACTCCTTGCATTTTGTTATTATGTCTCCCAAGTCTCTTTGATGACTCTTTAGTCTGGGGAAAAATGCCCCCTTCTCTTTAAGTGACTTTAGCTTTTGTTTTTGAGACAGAGCCTCAAGCTGTCACCCTGGATAGAGTGCCGTGATGTCACAGCTCACAGCAACCTCCAATTCCTGGGCTTATGCGAATCTCTTGCCTCCGCCTCCCAAGTAGCTGGGACTACAGGCGCCCACCACAACCCCTGGCCATTTTTTGGTTGCAGCCGTCATTGTTGTTTGGCAGGACCAGGCTGGATTCGAACCTGCCAGCTCAGGTGTACGTGGCTGGCGCCTTAGCCCGTTGAGCCACAGGCACCAAGCCTGACTTTAACTTTTTAATAACAATTTTTGAAGTATAATTCAGGTATCATAAATTCACCCCAAGTGCATAAATCATTATTCAGAGAGTTGTGTGCTTGTTACCATCATCTATTTCAGAACTTTTTATTTTCTTGAGACAGAGTCTCACTATGTTGCCCTCGATAGAGTGCCATTTCATCACAGCTCACAGCAACCTCAAGCTCCTGGGCTCAAGAGAGCCTCTTGCCTCCTGAGTAGCTGGGACTACAGGCACCTGCCATAACGCCTGCCTATTTTTTCGATGTAGTTGTCATTGTTGTTTAGCAGGCCCGGGAAGGGTTTGAACCTGCCAGTCCCGGTGCACGTGGCTGGTACCCTAGCCACTGAGCTACAGGTGCTGAGCCAGTTTTTCTACTTTTAGTAAAGATGGGGTCTCACTCTTGCTCATGCTGGTCTCCAACTCTTGGGCTCAAGCCATCCACTTGCCTTGGCCTCCTAGCATGCTAGGATTCGAGGCATGAGCCGCCAGGCCCGCCTAGTTCCAGAACTTGGCAATCCTTTTTCTGTCTCTATACATTCACTCCATTCTGGACATTTCATGTAAATAGAATCACATAGTATGCGGCCCTTTTGTGTCTGGCTTTTTCATTTAGCATAATATTTCCAAGGTTTGTGCATGTTGTAGCATGTTTCAGTACCTCACTCCATTGACAGCTGAGTAATATTGCAGTATACACATGTTCCTCATTTTGTTTACCCATTCCTCCGTTGATGGACATGCCTCTGACCTTTCGAAGGAACCAGGTCGGTTCTCCTGTGGTGTTCTACACTCTGGACTTGGCCGATGGAGCACTCCTGGTGCTGTTCAACTTGTTTCTCTAGCCTCTGTTTTTCTCACAGATGTGAGAGAAGACCCATGTTCTTGAAAACTTGAACTTTAGTCAAACTTTAGTGTGTGGAAGAATCACCTGGCTCATTTGCTAAAGGTGCAGAAGTCCAGCCCCTGTCATCAGAGAGTATAATTTCACAGGCTCACGAGAGGGCCCAGGAAACTGCACTTTTAACACAGCAGTTGAGTCTGACCTAGGAATTCCCAGAACACAATTTAAGAAACACTGCTAGGCGTCCTTAAAGCTTGATCTTAATGGCACTTTGCATTTCACAGGAAAATCACAAAAGCTACTGGCCATACTAAGAGTTTTCCCACACCGAAGTTGGAAATTTTATTTATAGATTTACAAAAAGAGGCCTAAGTTAGTGTCCAGGCTGATGTCTTCTGGGGTCAAGGTAGAGCAAGGCCAGCCAAGTGAATTTTGTGGTGGATGTTAATTAGCTGGAAATACTCAAATTTTGCTTTAAAGGCAATGGAAGCCAAATGGTCTCTAAGAATTAAATGCACAAATCTTCACATATTAAGCTCAAAATTTACCAATGTACCCAAATTAATTAGAGTATTTTTTTCACTGAGGAAATTTTAATCTGAATCTGAAACCATTTTATGTAAGTTGACCAAGAACAAAGTAAGTTGTCCGTGTGTATCCTAAGGTAGCTTATCCTGGCTGGGTGTGGCGGCTCATGCCGGGTAATCCAGCACTCTGGGAGGCCGAGTTAGGCAGATTGCTTGGGCTCAGGGGTTTGAGACCAGCCTGAGCAAGAGGAAGACCCATGTCTAGTAAAGATAGAAAACTAGCCAGTGTTGTGGTGGGCACCTATAGTCCCACCTACATGGGAGGCTGAGGCAGGAGGATCGCTTGAGCCCAAGAGTTTGAGGTTGTTGTGAGGTATGATGACACCAAGGCACTCTGCCCAGGGCAATAGCATGAGACTGTCTCAAAATAAATAAATAAGATAGCAATCCCTTTACTCTAGAAGTGTGCACACTGAAGGCCAAGCACTGTTGCTGCCGTGCTTTTTCATTATTTAAACACATGCAATGTATTTTATGCCAAAGACGCCTGAGCACAGAGACTTGTTCTCTCCTAATGTAATGAAACCACTTTGCTTTCACTTACCAGGTACGTGATGTGTTTTAGGATCTTTCAATAGTTCACAAGCAGCCGCAGCTGCAAATGGAGTTCCATTTACTCCACGCATCTCGCTAAACTCTTACAGAAGAGGGGATACAGCACAGAAAAATCACCAGTGCTTTTTGGGGCTGTCAAAGAAAAAAATTACTTTCAGGATTTGAAAACTGAGTTTTGACTTTCTGAAATGGCATTTAGGTGAATGATCACCAGAAAGAAATGTTTAATTCCTGAGTAATAATAACCTCAACTTCTTGCCAGATCCTCTTGATCTCATTAGCCTGACTTGGAAAGGGCCAGTGCCTACAGCAAAAGTATATTTTTGAAAACTTGATTATGGAAAATGTCAAGTGGACCCAAACGTAAGGAGAAGAGTCTAGTAAATCATACACCCAGCATCGAGCTTTAACAGTTAGCAACATTCTGCCCATCTCTTTTCATCTGTCCATCTACCCTCTCTTTTGCTATTTTTGCAAAAATACTTGACTCCCTGATTGTCTCAGAGCTGTCAGTTTCTTCTAGTTAGGATCCAAATAAGATCTACACAGAGCATTTGTGTATGTCTGTAAGTCTCTTTTATTTTCCATAATAGCAATCTTCTTCCCTGATCTGACCACTGATTGCTTGTGAAAATTGGATCAACTGTGCAATTTTCCTCATGACTCCCACTCGATCCACCCTGCTGCTTCCTCTTAGTGTCACTTAACATTTTTCTTTCTCCTGAATTCCATTTCCTATAAACCAGCTTGATGAGTTTCAGGTTGACTTTTTGGGCAGGAAAATTTCATGCTCCCTCGTACACCACATAATAAGGCACTTGACACATTTCCCCATTTTCTGGGCTTCATTGGTGGGGTCACTTGGTGTCAACTGATCTCTTCAGTATAAGGTTAGCCATCGCCTTTTCACTACACAGCTTTAGTGTCCCCTTATGTTCATTCCTCACATCATTTCATGAGTAGCTGTAAAATAGATTTAAAAAAAAAATTCTTTTTTTTTTTGAGACAGAGTCTCACTTTGTTGCCCCTGGTAGAGTGCCATGGTGTCACAGCTCACAGCAACCTAGACTCCTGGGCTCAGGCAATCCTCTTTCCTCAGCCTCCCGAGTAGTTGGGACTACAGTTGCCCACTGCAACGCCCAGCTAGTGTTTAGAGATGGGGTCTTGCTCTAGTTCAGGCTGGTCTTGTAGCTTAGGCAGTCTACCCCGCTCTGCCTCCCAGAGTGCTGGGATTATAGGCGTGAGCCACCATGCCCAGCCGATTTTTAAAAAATTAAATACTCCGCATTTATTAGCTGAACTCCTATAAGGATGAACTTTCTCTTGTATGATACTTGGTTATTCTGAAAATCAGCTGATACAGGAAAGACAGGATAAATTCGTTTTCTTTCTGTTTATCAAGTTTCACAGGAAAAGCATCTTCAATAATGATGGGAGAGGTTTTGTATTATTATGAATACAGGATTTTAATTTATTTGACATTTCCTTACAAGCATGGTTTTAAAACTGATGCTAGAGACGGAATCATGAAATGTGGGCATGAGACGTCTGAGAGAGTGTTTCTGAAAGCATGGCTACAGACCTTATATTATACATGAGAATCCTCGGGGGGCACTGGTAATGAGGGAATTCGGGAGTAGAGCTAAATGCATTGCTAACACACTTCTCCAGGGATGTCTGAAATAGATGGGGAATAGGTAACCTTGCCAGGCAGCTTCATGGGAGCTTGGGAATACGGGGCTGAAGGGGTGCACACCCGAACAGTTACTCCAAAATGAGTTCACAAGGTCAACCACTGATGAGTCAAGAGAAAGAAGGGAAGATAAATTAGCTCCTTCAAGAAGAGCCCAACAGGCAAAAGCAATGATGGATTCCTTGAAGTGCTGCATTTTGGTTGAGACAATTTGGGTCTGATTAACCATTATCATTAGAACTTCGGGAGTTTTTACCACAGTAACTTCTGCACATGATTCTATATGGCAAGGGACTCATTTCCCTGTGAATTGCCAGGGACACAATGTGGCTTGTTTCTACGGTCTCAGATACTACACAGCTGCTGTCCCCTGGGCCCTGGGAACCCCACTGCATGACGTGTGTCATCTCATCAGGGAACACGGTCCCTCTCCCACTAGGACATGGCGTGCCACTCATGTCTGAGACATCAATTAGCCCTGTTGTCACATGCTCTGTTTTTGAATGGCTCATCTCCCCTAGGGGAACACACTTTAAATATTTCACTAAAGTCCCCTAACGCTTGACATTTTGAACAAAACATTTGTTTAGTTGGATTTCTATATAAGCGATGATCCATTTTTTAAAATAATTTCATTAGCCTTTATTTATTGAATTTTAAATAGCATTGTTGAATCCACTGACAAGGGAAAAATACCAAAGCTTCAAAGTAGAATCAGGCTGGTAGATCTTCTCCCTGTCAATTGAATTTCTGACAGATTACAAGAAGCTAAACTACAGCCCTCCGCATTTTTCTCTCCATGTACAGCGCTGGGGACGAGGGAATGGGAATCAGGTTTATAGGGTGTACTGGGTAACAGAAGCCAGATCTCTCTCTGACTGAGCTGTATGCTAGTGAAGTTCTGTTTTACATCCATATTGGTCCCATAGAAAGGGCATAACAAAGGACAGGCTTGGGCAATCCAGCAGGGCCCTCCAGGGAACCACAATTACATGCAGCCTGTATTGAGATTCTTGAAATTGCTGCCAATACCCAGGCATTGTTGCCTCTAGGCAGACGGACTGGTCTTGAGACAATTTGATGAGGGCGGGAACTGTGAGCCTGTGAGTGCTGGTGCTGCCAGCGCAGCAGACTGTAGCGAGGTAGGAGAGGTGTCCCCACTCAAGGAGGCCACTCTTCCTCAGCAATACCTCGCCATTAGCAGGAATTCGGACCTTGAGTGGCTAAAGCTTTTGATGGCTCAAGACAAACTGATAATCTGAATTTTTATGTGGACTTTCTAGATCTCAAATGTTGGCATTGATTCAAATGAATTTAAACACAGCAATGATAGACTACATATTTCTGTGGGCCATCGTTTGGGGGCCTTTTTAAAAAAATTAATAACTATGAAATACAGGCTGGCTTATATTTCCTAGATTAAAGTGAGTGGAAGTCTATAGCTGGTTGGCTGATGCCATTAGCAGAGACTCAAGGTGTAAACCTTACAGGGACAAATTTACTTTCTTTGGGTCTGGAGCCAAAGGCTAGACTTCTGTAGTTGTGTGCCACTTGTCACCTAGTAGCTCTGGATGAAAATTTATGGATTGGTGTAGAGCCGTAAGTCAAAGACTACACTTACTATTTTGACTGTGGGCTATATCTTCTTACAAGAGTTAGCCTCCTCCTGGGGCCCTCAGAGGAAAGGAGCGGAGAATTAAGTGGATTACTTTATAAAACTGTAAGTCCTGACTTGCTGGCAAGGACAGTAGTGGGAATTTAGACAGACTGCTTTTGTCTTTCTGAAGAGAGACAGCCAGATAGCACGTTGTCTGCTAGGATGGGATTTCAGGGTCAAGTTGGCTCCTAATTAGTTAAGGAGAGAGCATGGCTATATAATTACAACAAATTGGACATATGATCCTTTTCAGAGTTAGCTAAGTGAATTTACAAAATTAATCTGGACTTAAGGAAATTAAATTGAGTTTAAAGAGAAATTTGAGACATAAGTCAGTCGAATAAAATTCTGCATAGGCGGCTCGGCGCCTGTGGCTCAACAGGCTAAGGCGCCAGCCACGTACACCTGAGCTGGCGGGTTCGAATCCAGCCTGGGCCTGCCAAACAACAATGACGGCTGCAACCAAAAAATGGCCGGGCGTTGTGGCGGGCACCTGTAG
>CAUYRH010115409.1:0-31886 GCA_963574655.1 Perodicticus potto | reverse complement strand
CTCAAGCTGTCACCCTGGATAGAGTGCTGTGGCATCACAGCTCACAGCAACCTTCAATTCCTGGGCTCAAGCGAGTCTCCTGCCTCCGCCTCCCAAGTAACTGGGACTACAGGTGCCCGACACAACACCTGGCCATTTTTTTGGTTGCAGCCGTCATTGTTGTTTGGCGGGCCCAGGCTGGATTCAAACCTGCCAGCTCAGGTGTACGTGGCTGGCGCCTTAGCCCATTTAGCCACAGGAGCTGAGCCATATGTGGATAACCTTTTCAGGCTGACTCTGATTTGCAAATAGGATAGCATCTCAGGCCCTTCACAACTTCAGAATGGATGTGCCCTCTAAACCACATCAACTCAGAGACCTAGGATATCATCCATCAAGAGGTGCTATGTCTTCTCAGTCCCTCCTTCATTTAAACAAGGAGGCAGGCTCAGGGCCTGTGGCTCAGTGGCTAGGGTGCTGACCATATACACCTGGGCTGGCAGGTTCGAACCTGCCCTGGGCCTGCCAAACAACAACGACAACTACAACAACAACAAAAATAGCCAGGCGCTGTGGCGGGCGCCTGTAGTCCCAACTACTTGGGAGGCTGAGGCAAGAGAATTGCTTAAGCCCAAGAGGTTGCTGTGAGCTGTGATGCCACGGCACTCTACCGAAGGTGACATAGTGAGACTCTGTCTCAAAAAAATAAATAAATAAATAAAAATAATAATAAATAAAAAAATAAACAAGGAGACAGCCATATCCATCAGGGAGCTAGACACCTGCCTCATGGGAGACATCTAAGAGGAGGCATAAAAGCCCAGGAACCCACTCCTGCCTGCCTCTGGCCCGTGTCCAGAGCCACACGAATAGGCATGGGGAATGGGGATTAACATTGTTGGGAGAGTTACAGAGGTCACCAGAATCAGACTCAAAGAATATTGGAAAACAGCTAAATTAGCTGGATCCACTGGAATGTTCCCAACGGGCCTTCAATCAGCCTATAGGGAGATTTCTAGTATCAGAAAATTAATCACATCAAGGCAGTCTCTGATATTTGAATAGCTCTGATCACACGTCGAACAGTTACAGAACACCCATGCCACTTCAGGTCCTGTGTTACAGCCTGGTATACAAAGATGAATCACAAATATCAATGCCATTAGGGAATTCTCAATCCAGTAAGGGAGGCAGGGCACATAAAAGATAGTTGTGATTGAATAAGAAGGAGGAACTAATTCTATAGATGAAGGTGATCCTAGGAAACCTTTGCAGAAGATAAAACTTTTTTTTTTTTTTTTTTTTTTGGTAGAGACAGAGTCTCACTTTATCGCACTCGGTAGAGTGCCGTGGCGTCACACAGCTCACAGCAACCTCCAACTCCTGGGCTTAGGTGATTCTCTTGCCTCAGCCTCCTGAGTAGCTGGAACTACAGGCGCCTGCCACAACGCCCGGCTATTTTTCTGTTTTGCAATTCAGCTGAGGCCGGGTTTGAACCCGCCACCTTCGGTTTATGGGGCCCGCGCCCTACTCGATGAGCCACAGGTGCCGCCCAGAAAATAAAACTGTTAATCCAGACTTTTTAATTTTTATTTTTCTGAGCAGTGCCTGTGGCTCAGTGGGTAGGGCACTGGCCCCATATACTGAGGGTGGCAGGTTCAAACCCAGCCCTAGTCAAACTGCAATTTTTATTTTTCTGTTTTTGAGACAGAGTCTCACTCTCTCTCCCTGGGTAGTGCTGTAGCATCATAGCTCACAGCAACCTCAAACTCCTAGGCTTAAGCAATCCTCTTGCCTCAGCCTCCCAAGTAGCTGGGACTATAGGTATGTGTCACCAAGCTTGACTACATTTTTTCCGTTTATAGTAGAGATGGGATTTTGGTCTTTCTCAGGCTGGTCTCAAACTCCTGGGCTCAAAGGAGCCTCATGCTTTGGCCTCCCAGAATGCTAGGATTACAGGCATGAGCCACTGCACTAGGCCTTTCAATATGGATCTTGAGACATGAATATAATTTCCTCAGGAAGGACATCCCAGGCAAAAAAGGACAGTATGTTTAAAGGCTCAGAAACCTTAAAGTAGATGATGAAACCTGGGAATTATAAATGGTTTCATAGAGCTGGAGATCATGGTAATGGAAACTGAGGACATTCATTCATCTGCTATGTGTCAGCCACTATGCTAGTCCTAGGAATGTAGTAGGAATAAAGCAGAAGTTTCTGTTCATGAGAAATTCAGATTTGACTTACATGGCAGGTGCTATGGACTAAACATGTCCCCTCAAAACTCATGGGTTGTAGCCCCAACCCACAGTATTTGGAAATGGGGCCTCTAAGGAAGTAACTAAGGTTAAGTGGGGTTACAAGGGTAGCTCCCTGATTCAACAGAATTAGTGTCCTTATGAGAGGAGACACCAGAGAGCTCACATATGCTCTTTTTCCAATCCCTGCACTAAGAAACGGCCACGTGAAGACACTGTGAGAAGGCACACATCTATAAGTCAGGAAGAGCCTTCATCAAAATCCAGTCACACAGGCATATTAATCTGGGACTTCTAGCCTCCAGAATTGTTGAGAACATAAATTTCTGTTGTTTAAGCCACCCAGTCTATGGTATTTTGTTATGGCAGCCAGAGATAAGACAGTGTTGGTTATAGCTGATTGTAATAAGCGTTATGAAAAAAAGTAAAACAGAGAAAAAGAGCAGATGGTATTGAGAATTGATATAACACACAGGTTGAGTATCTCTTAGCCAAAATGCTTGGGACCAGTAGTGTTTTGGATTCTTTTGGATTATGGAATATTGGCATATACGTAATGAGATGTCTTGAGGACCTGAGACCCAAGTCTAAAGACAAAATTCATTTATGTTTCATATATACCTTATATTGATACTCGGAAGGTAATTTTATATAGTATTTTTAGTAATTCTGTACATGAAACTGTTTTGACTTTTTTGATTGTGATCTGTCACATGAGGTCAGGTGTAGAATTTTCCACTTGTGGTGTTATGTTGGTGCTCAAAGATTTTCAGATTTTGAAGCATTTTCCAGTTTGGATTTTCAGATTAGGGTTGCTCAACCTGTCTTTTCAGAAAAGACCTCTCTGATAAGGAATACAAAAGAGCCCCCCTGATCTGGGTCTCACTTTATGAGGTTTCAGTTATACGTGGTCAATATCAATCTAGAGATAGTAAATAGAAAATTCTGGAAAGAAACAATTGATAAGTTTTTAAGTTGCATGTCATTCTTATGAGATCTCATGCAGTCCCACTCTATCCCACCTGGAACATAAGTCATGTTTTTGACTACCATATCCACCCTGTAGATGCTACCTGCCCTTAAGACACTTAGGAGCTATCTCAGTTATCAGACTGACCATCACTGTATATCTCTGCTTATGCTCAATAATCCTCATTTTACTTAATAATAGCCCTAAAAACCCAAGAGTAGTGATGTTGGCGATTTGGATATGCCAGAGAAATTTGTTTTTTTGTTTTTTTTTTTGAGACAGCGCCTCAAGCTGTCACCCTGGACAGAGTGCTGTGGCATCACAGCTCACAGCAACCTCCAATTCCTGGGCTCAAGCGAGTCTCCTGCCTCCGCCTCCCAAGTAGCTGGGACTACAGGCGCCCACCACAACGCTTTTTTTGGTTGCAGCCGTCATTGTTGTTTGGCAGGCCCGGGCTGGATTCGAACCCGCCAGCTCAGGTGTACGTGGCTGGCGCCTTAGCCCGTTGAGCCACAGGTGCCGAGCCTATCTATCCATTTTTGTGTCTGTTTCCTGCCCTCTGTTTTTTCTCCCTCTCCATCTTTCTAACGCTGTCTTCTGCCTCTCTGTCATTACTTTTGTTTTCCCCACCCCTCTTTCTCTCTGCCTCTATGTCTTTCTTGCATTAATTCATTTAACAAAAATATATTGAGCACCTACTCTGTGCCAGGCTCTTTTTCTGGGCATCGAGGATATAGCTATGAGCAAACCACATAAAAATCCCTGCCCTCAATGAAATGACATCCCAGTGGGAGACAGACAAGACAAATAAGTAACATATGCAATGTGTTAGATCATGTTAAGTGCTAAGGAGAAAATCTAAGATGGAAAGAAAGCCAGAAAGCACTGGGGAGTAGTAAGGACGGACTTCACGAAGAGGAGCGTTTAGTAGCTGCTGGGGGAAAGAGCATCCCAAGCAAAGGGAATAGCAGGTGCCAAGGCCCTGAAGCTTGTTCAAGGCACAGCAAGGAGGCCATATGTTTGTCTCAGAGTGAGGAGGAAGAGTGAGGGAAGAGTTTGAAAGGGTAGGGGCAGGGGGGAGTGTATAGGATCTGGAGGTCATGAAGATTCTGAGGGAGACCTTGGGAAGAGAGTCTCATTCTCTCTCCCTAGGCAAGACTGTTAGTGACAGGCTTAAATAGAAGCCAGTGTGGGATGCCTCAGCCCCCTC
This sequence comes from Perodicticus potto, assembly GCA_963574655.1. NCBI lineage: Eukaryota > Metazoa > Chordata > Mammalia > Primates > Lorisidae > Perodicticus > Perodicticus potto. The sequence goes on along the minus strand of CAUYRH010115409.1, from coordinate 27,469 downwards.
CACCAGTGCTCCTGGGCACTCTGCCCTGCAATTCAGTCAGGAGGTCAGGCTGCTTGGGGCTGAGGTCCCAACTGGCTCGGGGGAAGCGGGTAGTAGGGCCTGTGTCCAGCCTGGCCAGTTCACTCTGATCAAGAACCTGACTCTCCCTGCCATAGCACCCACTCCTGCCTCCCTGTGGTTCTGCTGCCATCTGTCCCCACACCTTGTGCTGTTTCCTCTCCCAACTCTGTGGTCCCCTGTGTCTGTCTGTCAGACTGTTTCTTTTCCTGGTGGCATCTTGCCACTTCTCTGCCTGTCCCTCTTTGGGATGACCCTGCCCTGACTCTCTCTGTTGCTTTCTTGCTCTCCTCCTCTTTCTTTGCTGTTCTCTGGTTCTCTTTGGTCTCTCTGGCTGCACCCCCCACTCCTTCTCTTTCCTTTTCTCTCCCTGTTCTCTCTCTTTCTGAGTCTCTGCCAGTATTTCCCTTGTGAGATCTCTGTTTATCTCTTAGTCTCTGGCCTTATGTCTGTGTGTCTGTGTCTGTTTAGCTCTCTTTCTCTCTAGCATTTGTCTCTCTATGCATCTCTCTCTCTGATGTCTCACCTGCTCTTTCGGTTTTTTGTCTCTAGTATCTCTTTGTCTTTAGTTCTCTGTTATTTTTCTCTCTGGGCTTATGTCCATCTCTTTCTCTCTCGAAATGATGTCTGTATTTCTTTCTTTCCAGATATCTGTTTCCCTCTCCCTCTCTTTCTCCTTCCCTTCCTCTGTCTGTTTCTCTCTTAGCCTCTCTCCAGTCCCGTCCCTGGCTCTGCCTCACTAACGGTTCTTTGCCTTTCCCAGACTGCCTCCCCCATTCCTACCTTGGTCTCTCCTCGCTCTTACATAGGCCCCAGGATCCCCTCCCCTCCTGTGCTCGATGCCCTCCCAGTCATACTGGTAGCGTTACCCCCTCACCTCCCACCAGAATCCCCTTCTCTCCCACCCCCTGAACCTCTCCCCAGCCCTTATCTCCCCATCTACAGGAGCCAAGAAAATCAACTACGGGCCCAGCAGTGGATGCAGAAACTGCACGACCAACTTGGGCTGCAGCACTTCCTCCGAGACTGCCACGAGGTAGGACCTCCAGCTGTGCTGTGGACGGTTCCCTGGCAGAGGTGGGGGCGGGGACGCACCGTCTAAGTGGGTCGCGAAGCGATGCTCACTCTACGCCGCCAGGAGGCGCGCGGTGGTCCGGTCTCAGCGCGCATGCTCTACAGGTCCCTGCCCGCCCACGCCCGCTCTGGGGAAGGAGCGAGGGCCCTGGGAGTCACTGGCAACGGCGCGCGTCCGCGCCTACGGGTCCCTCGGGGACGCGCGCTGATCTCACCTTACCCTCTGGAGATTTAGGAGAACCGCTCTACTCCGAAGAGGGGTAGAGCTGGACTGGGAGTAGAGAGGAGGGTGGCGTGGGTGGACCAGCGGCCCAGAGCGTACCTTCAGTCAGAGATGGTGCTGAACCAAGGCTTCTCCCCTGTAAAGGTCTCCAGGAATCAAGGTCCTCTCCCTCAGGGATTATGCATAGTAGGGATCTCCCCAAATCAGAGATGGCCCCAGCCCCTCTTTCTTATTAGGGAGACTCGCTGACTGCCCCTTCTCTCCTTATGTTCCATAAAAACTGTTCTGGACTCAGGCCACATTAGAGATGGCCCAGTAAACATTTTTCTAACCCCCAGACAGTTGCCCCAAGCTCCTCCATCTGTTGTAAACCAGAATCATTCCCTTCCCCCAATCAAAGTTTCTTCCAACCAAAAATGGTCAAGAACCAGGTCCCTGACCCCCCCTTACTCCCAATTAAAGATGGTTGACTGTCCATGCTGACACCCCCCATAACTGATGTAGGCCGACACTCAAGTCATTAGAGATGGGTCCACGAACCCCCTGTTCCTCCTCATCCCCACTGGAAATAGTTCCGGACTGAAGTATTATAAGAGATGATTCAGTTTCCCCTCCCATATCCTCTACCCCATATGGTTGTCAGGAACCCCAATCTCTTCCCAGTAGAGATGGTTCAGGAGGCCCTTCCAGTGTCCCCTACCCCTACTCCCCATCTTCACATAGCTGAGGTAGCCCAGGCTTTAGCCCCCCCACCCCGCCCCGATTAGATTTGGTCCTGGAACATCTCCACCCCCGCCCCTTGAGATTGTTCTGGACCAGTAGCAATCATCCCAGATGGAGCAGAAGCCCCCCACCACCCGGAGCTTTAGGAAGAGTGGTGATTCTTCCACCCCCAACCGGGGCCCTGCAAGGAGGCGGGCATGGAGGCAGGCAGGGGGCGCGCGCGGGCGGGCGCGCTGCCGCGGCGCGGGGGCGAGGAAGGGGCGCGCGGCCGCCGGAGCCTCAACTGTCGCCGCCGCTGCCGCCGCCGTCGCAGTGGAGGGGCGCGCGCCCTCCCGCCCGCCGCAGGGACTCCCCGCCAACGCCAAAGCCGCTTCAGGTCTCGGGGGCGCCCAGGGGAGGGGGCTGCTGCGCGCCACCGCCGAGATGGGCGGGGGAGGGGCTCGGGCGCGCGCTCGGCCGCCGGGGCCGCGGGAGGGAGGGGCGGGGGCGGTGCGGGGGCGGGCCGGGCCAGTGCCGGGACCCCCGCCCTGGGGGAGGGGCGAGGGCGCCGGGAGCTGTCCGCGGTGCTGGCTCGGGCGGGACTGGGGCCGGCCCCCAGGGGAGGGAAGCGAAGAGGGGGACTTCTAAGGCTACTCTTCGGGTAGTCTGGATTTGCCCTGGGGATTAAGGGCGTCTCACCTACTCTAGGGGGCTCTTCTCTGAGTAATGGGGGATCGAGGTTTGTCCTGGGTTGGGGGATTCTCAGCCTTTTGGGGGGCTGTTCTTCCTTGCTTCTTGTGGGATATGTGTCAATCTTGGATGATGGAGACGGATCACTTTTGGGAGGGCTCTGCCTTGGGTGATGAGGATCTGGGATTTGCTTTGGCTCTGGAAGGCTCTGATTTTGAGGAGATTTTCCCTGGTTGTTGGGGAGTCTGGCTTTGCCCTCAGTGATAGAGGGAATCACTTTCGAGTGGCCTTTACTTTGAGGACGGGGTACTGTCCCCTTTAGAGGCTTTCATCGTGGGTCGTGGTTGCCGGTGGACTTTCCCTTGCGGGAGAACCTGTGTATTGAGTTGGGGGATTTGGCATTTTACTTGGCTCCAGTGTATGTGTGTATGAGAGAGCAGGAAGCTCTACTGGACCCTTGGGGACATATGCTCAGGGAATGTGGGGTGGGGTTTGGCCGGCTTGGGATTTGTCCTTGGCTATGACTGCAATTGCCTCCCGGGACCGCGGAGGCAATAGCTGGAGTCCAGTTTTGTATTTTTTTTTTTTTTTCCTTTTTGCAGGAGGGAGGAGGGAGGATCTTGTGACTGGAAGTGGGGAGGAGAAGGGGGAGGAGCAAACTGTCCCAGGTGCTAGCTTTGGTCATGAGTGGGGAGGTTCTAGATTGGGCGACAAGTCTTCTCCCCTCCACCCCTACCCTGGTTGTGGGGAGAAGCTCAGAAAGGTACCTTGTGATTGGTCCTGCGCAGGATAGTAAGCCGGCCTGGCGCTTGCATTTTGGAAGGCTGGTTTTGTTCCTGGGTGGGAGGACTAGGACTGGTGTAAGGGGATACTGCCTGGCTTGAAAGGTTTAACTGGGGAGTCTGGGGCTATATTTGGGGGTAGACTTGTTCGGGGAGCCAGAGGACAGCCTTGTTGCTTGAATTTGGGGGTTGACTTTGGTTGCAGACTAGCACTGGGCATGGTTTGGGAATTGTGGACTTAGAGTTCCAAGGCTGGGTTTGGGGAGCCTTGTGGGCTCATTGGGGTGCTGGATCTCGGTTGTGGAGGATGTCTACACCAGACTGGAGGGCTGGTTTGAGGGACCTAGACTTGTCATAAGTTAGGAGGTTGTTTTTGGGGGGGTGATCTGGCCATATTGGGGGAGACTGGAGCTAAATATGGGGGCTTCATACCATACCCTGAGGGATGGTCAAGGATCTTGAACTGGTCCTTGTTGGGGGTGGTTAAGACTGAATCGAAGGGTTTGGCGCCTGTGGCTCAAGCAGCCAAGGCGCCAGCCACATACATCTGAACTGGTGGGTTCGAATCCAGCCTGGGCCCACCAAACAACAATGACCGCTGCAACCAAAAAATGGCCAGTTGTTGTGGCGGGCGCCTGTAGTCCCAGCTACTTGGGAGGTGGAGGCAAGAGACTCGCTTGAGCCCAGGCATTGGAAGTTGCTGTGAGCTGTGATGCCACAGCACTCTATCCAGGGTGACAGCTTGAGGCTCTGTCTCAAAAAGAAAAAAAAGACTGAATTGAAGGGTCTAAGTGTTTCTATGGATCTAGGGATGAATTGAGAGTTAACTACATTGTTTTGGGGGAGGTGAACTTTGGCCCCAGGAGGGAGGAGGCTGTCTGGCCCAGTAGCCTTGCCTGGGGGTGTTGTGAGGGGTTGAGGAGGGCTGTCCTCAGGAAAGGGGACCCAAAGGGTTGTGCATTCTGGGGACCCTTTCATCCATTTTCTACCTAGGAAAGAACTTGAGCTGCCCCCCCAACATAAAAGCCTCACCTGCATAGGTTTTTCCATACCTTCCTCCTTTCCCCACCCCTCAACCTAAGGACCCTGCACCTGGGACCTTCTGGAGGGGATAGGGCTTGTGCCAGGTTGGGGTGACCAGCTGAGCCTTCCTACCCTGTCCTGCACAGCTGGATGGCTGGATCCATGAGAAGATGCTGATGGCGCGGGATGGCACTCGGGAAGACAGCCACAAGCTGCATAAGAGATGGCTCCGGCACCAGGCATTCATGGCTGAGCTGGCTCAGAATAAGGAGTGGCTGGAGAAGATAGAGAGGGTGAGGATGCAGAAGGCCCCTCTGCCCATGCCAGGTGCAGGAGGCCTCTAGGGAGCCCATGACTCACCTCCTGCACTCTCTTCTGCCATCCTGCTACTCTTGCATGCCTGAACTGGTTCAAAGCAGCTCTATATCTGTTCCTAGCTATGTGGCTTTCAGTGGTTCATGTAACTTCTTTGAGCCTCAGTTTGCCCATCTGTAAAGTGGCCAGCATCTGAATGAGGTCCATATCCTCCTATTTGTTAAACATCCTCCTATTTGTTCACTCCTCCCTATAGGCTCCTTTACAAAGCTTCCTTCCATACCATTTGGAGTACCTAAGATGGAAAGTGAAGGAGATGCACTGAGACAGCCCTGGGAAGCCCACAATTATAGTGAACTTCGGATTCTTACAGCCCTGGGTTCTATGTATCTATGCCTGTTACAATCTGTGGGGCCTTGGGAGATTGTGTTAACCTCTTTGAGCTTCAGTTTGATCTTCTGTAAAATTAATTGAATAATAAATATAACTACTTCCTTTGGCTCTTGTGCACATAAAGTGCTTAGCATAAGACCAAGCACCTAGGAGCTGTAATTACTATGATATTGTTACTTTTAATATGTATTATAATATATGTAGCTCTGGGCCTCCAAGGAACTAGACTTCAGAGGGTCTCAGGCAGATTTTTGTTCTAGGACTCAACCTCAGAACTTCTTCCCACTCTAGCTGAACCCCTAAACCTGCAGTCCTGGATACTCTTCTGACTCAGAGAGCCCCAGGTTGGCCATAAGCCCTTAAATGGCCATTCATGGCCCATAAATTGTGGCATGTAGCAAAGCCAATCTTCTTGACTTTGAGTTTAATGGAAGTTTATTCTCTCTCTGCCTCTGTCACTCTCTCTCCTTGTCTTTCTTATGGTCCTGTCCCCATGTTTCTGATGTGTGTGTGTGTCTCTGTGTCCATCATTCTGTGACTGTCTCTCTCTGTCTCCTTCCCATGTCTCTGTTTGTGTCTCTTTCTCTCCCACCTGTTGTCTGTCTGCCTAACCTGTGTCTGTCTGACTGTCTCTTTTTGTTTCTTTTCCTTGGTTTCTTCCAACTCCGGGAGAATCTCTGTGTCTACCCCTACATCTCTGTCTCCTGGTGTATCTCCAACTCCCCACCTCTGACTCTCTCCCCGCATCTATGCTTGTGTCTTATTGCCCTGCAATATTTCTCTGTCCCTTCCCACCATCTATCCCCTCCTCCTCATTTCCTGCCATCTACCTGCCTGGAGCAGGAGGGCCAGCAACTGATGCAGGAGAAGCCAGAGCTGGCAGCCTCTGTGCGGAAGAAGTTGGGTGAGATCCGGCAGTGCTGGGCAGAACTGGAGAGCACCACCCAGGCCAAGGCACGGCAGCTCTTTGAAGCCAGCAAGGCTGACCAGCTAGTGCAGAGCTTTGCTGAGCTGGATAAGAAGCTCCTTCACATGGAAAGCCAGCTGCAAGATGTGGACCCTGGAGGGGACCTGGCCACTGTCAACAGCCAACTCAAGAAGCTACAGGTATGGCCTGCCTGGCCTAGATGGAGGCTTCCTACACCACAGTGGGGTCAGATCAAGGTCAACCCCACACAAGGTATTTCAAAGAGAGGTGACTTAATATAGGGATTTATTTCAAATGTGTGTAAAGGGCTGGAAGAATAGAAAGGGAATACTGAAGCAATCTATATAGTAGTAACTATTGGAAACAGCCACCAACGTCTAGGGTATGGAATACAAAAGGAGAAGGAAGGGTTTAGAGCTGCAGAGCAACCAGTATGCTGAAGGCAGGATCCTGATGCTGTTTCCAGGATGGAGAAACCAAGACCCAGGGGTAGGGGAATGGCTTTGCATGGAATAATAGTGATATTCATCGAGTACTTCTCTGCTTATCTCTGGGCGAAGTGGTCACTGACTCCTCCCAACAATCCTTGGAGATCAGTCCTATCAATAGCTCCCATTTTGATAGGATAAAAACAAATGTATAAATAAATAATATAATTATATGAAAATGTTAATTTGGGAAAATGCTTTCTATTTTAAATGAATTTCAGTGTAATGAATTCAATCAGTGGGGAATTTGTTTTTGAACTAGTCCTCCATGTATATAGCTGTATCAGATGATGATGTGGAATTTTCAAAAATAAAATCTTTTGTTTTGAAAGCAAAAAAAAAAATAGCCCCCATTTTATCAATGGGGAAACTGAGGCACTGGAGGTTAAGTGCCTGGCCCAAGGACACACAGCTAACCAGCATCTCTGTTATGAAATGGGGAGCTCTTAGAAAATAGACATAGTGTCTCTTTTATGTCTGCTGCCAGCTTGGAGCTAGCTGCTGGTCAGCCTGTGACAGTGCACATGCAATGACCTGAGGTGATACAGGCATCATTTCTCACCTCCCAAGGTGTACTGGCTCCTGCCTTTATGTGCCAGGAACAGTGCCTGACCATGACTTATGGAAAGCTGCAGCCACAGGAGGTGAATTTCCTCACCCAGGATAGCAGAGCCTGGATTCAATTCCAGTTTCCTCAACTCTTCACTCCTCTTTTTTTTTTTTTTTTTTTTTTTTTTTTATGTAGAGACAGAGTCTCACTTTATCACCCTCAGTAGAGTGCCGTGGCGTCACACAGCTCACAGCAACCTCCAACTCCTGGGCTTAGGCGATTCTCTTGCCTCAGCCTCCCGAGTAGCTGGGACCACAGGCACCTGCCGCAACGCCCGGCTATTTTTTTGTTGCACTTCGGCCGGGGCTGGGTTTGAACCCGCCACCCTTGATATATGAGGCCGGCGCCTTACTGACTGAGCCACAGGCGCTGCCTTTCATTCTTCCTTTTTGATACACCTCCTGCGTAGTTAATACGGTTTGGTTGGTGGAAAAAGTAGACAAATAATAAATGTATAATGACACTGATTAGCATTTATTCATTCACCTCTGCATCAGATATTTATTGGGTATCTCCTGAGTGCTAGGTACATTTCTGGGTTTTGGAATATAGCAGTGGGTGAAATGGATGAAAAATCACTGCCTTCATGGGGCTGACATTTAGGTAGGGAAGGCACAGAGAAAACCAAAGGACAAACAGATCTGAATATGATGTCTAATGACTTCAAAACTACTTAATTTATGTGGCTCAGCGAGCAGGGCGCTGGCCCCATATACCGAGGGTGGCGGGTTCAAACCCGGCCCCGGCCAAACTGCATAAAAAATTAGCCGGGCGCTGTGGCGGGCACCTGTAGTACCAGCTACCTGGGAGGCTGAGGCAAGAGAATCACTCAATCCTAAGAGGTGGAGGTTGCTGTGAGCTGTGATGCCACAGCACTCTATGGAGGGCGATAGAGTGAGACTCTGTCTCTACAAAACAAACAAACAAAAAAAAACCCAAAAAAAACTAACTTAATTTAATTTTTAAAGTTTTTGTAGAGATGGAGGGTGTTGTTATATTGCCCAGGCTGGTCTTGAACTCCCAGCCTCAGGTGATCCTCCCTGCCTCAGTGTGAGCAACTTTGCCAGACCTCATTACTTTAACGAGACCAGCAGTTCTCAATATCTTGGTCTCCTGGACCAGCTTATACCCTTAAAAGTTGTCAAGATCCTCAAAGAGCTTTTGTTTGTGTAGATTAGACCTACTTACATTTACCATATTAAAAATTAAAACTCAGACATGTTTAAATTATTAATTCATTTTACAACAATGTTAAATTCATCACATCTTAGCTCAAATAGCATTCTTGTATGAAGAAAAACTGTATTTTTCAAACAACAAAAGAAAATGGGGGTGGCGCCTATGGCTCAAAGGAGTAGGGCGCTGGCCCCATATGCTGGAGGTAGTGGGTTCAAACCCAGCCCTGGCCAAAAACTGCAAAAAAAAAATGTAGTGAGAAGATTGGCACTGTTCTCTCTCTCTGTCCCTGTTTTTTTTTGGTCAGGCAGAGTGCCCTGGCATCATCATAGCTCATAGCAACCTCGAATTCCTGAGCTCGAGTGATCCTCTTTTCTGAGCCTTCAGGGTAGCTGGGACTACAGGCGCCCACCACAACACCTGGCTAGTTTTTCTATTTTTAGTAGAGATCGGGTCTTGCTCTGGCTCAGGCTGGTCTTGAACTCCTGAGCTCAAGTGATCTTCCTGTCTTGGCTTCCCAGGGTGCTAGGATTACAGGCATGAGTCATCGCACCCGGCCATTGAAATTCTTTACATTTGAATGAGGGACCTTGTGTTTTCATTTGCACTGGGCCAGGAAAATTACATACCCAGTTTTAAGCCCAACCCAACTGGAAGCCAAAGGGCAGGGGAGCTGGTTAATTCGGTTTATACAGGTTATTCCCCAGGACACAGAGCAGGATGGAGAGGCTTGGACCATGGGTCAGGAGGAGCAAATGAAAACATCCAGTACAGCAGAATCTATTACCAAGATTGTTAACTATCTTCCTATGATTACTTATCTTTCCCAAGCAGCATATTGTAGTGGCTGGAGGCACAGCCTCAGAACTCAGGCAGGGCTGGCTTTGAATCTTAGGTCTGCTACTCACTAGCTGTGTGATGCTAGGCGAGTGGGTTGTCTCTCTCTCAGCCTCACATGCTCCCTCTATGTGATAGGACAGGCACGTGCTAAGCAGCACTGTGGGAGGCAGCACAGCATCTCAGTCAAGGGCACAGATGCTTGAGCCACCTGTCTGGGGCAAAGCTGTGGCTGTGGGCCTTGCCAATTGGGTAGGCTGGGGAAGTGACTTATCTCTCTGTGCCTCCATTTCATCTTCATTTAATGGCCATGATAATAGTACTGACCTCATATGTCAGTTGAAGACATTAATTCATTAAGTAGTTTCAAAATTGCTGACCCAGCAAACCTAACTAAGATTCAGTATTTATTTATTTATTTGTTTTTTGAGACATAGTCTCACTGTGTTGCCCTTGGTAGAGTGCCGTGACAACACAGCTCACAGCAACCTCAGACTCTTGGGCTTAAGTGATTCCCTTGCCTCAGTCTCCCAAGTAGCTGGGACTACAGGTGCCCACCACAATGCCCAGCAATTTTTTTTTGGCCGGGGCTGGGTTTGAAGCTACCACCTCCAGTATATGGGGCCGGCGCCCTACTCCTTGAGCCACAGGTGCCACCCTATTTTGGGGGAGGCGGGGGGTTGCAGTTGTCATTGTTGTTTTAGCAGGCCTGGGCTGGGCTCGAACCCACCAGCTTTGGTGTATGTGGCCGGCACCCTACTCACTGATCTACAGGCTCTGAGCCTCAGTATTTGTTTACAGGTCTTCAGTTTTACTTTGGTTAGTTATCTTTCCACCTTTGCACTGGGTATGTTTTTTACATGATGTAAAGTCATTTCATTGTCTCTATTCATATTCCGTTTTGGACATTTCCCCCTCTCAATTTTTGTTAAACAGAGTCTTGGTCTGTTGTCCAATCTGGACTGCAGTGTCATGATCATAGCTCACCAAAGCCTCAGACTCTTGGGGTGAGGTGATTCTCCCGCCTTAGCCTCTCCAGGAGCTAGAACTACAGGAGCATACCACTCGAGCTAAGGTCTTTTGTTTTTTTGTTTGTCTGTAGAGACAAGGTCTCGCTGAGTTGCCCAGGCTGGTCTACTATTCCTGGTTTCAAACCTTCCTCCTGCCTCAGTCTTCTAAAGTGCTAGAATTATAGGCATGAGCCACTGCACCTGGCCTTCTATGCTTTTTCAAAATGTGTTTTGGCTGAGGCTGAGGCTCAGGGTGGATTGCCTGAGCTCATGAGTTTGATACCATCCTGAGCAAGCACAAGACCCCGTTTCTACTAAAAATGAAAAACTGAGTCAGAGGATCGCTTGAGCCCAAGAATTTGAGGTTCCTGTGACCTATGATGCTATGGCACTCTACTAAGGGTGACAAAGTAAGACTCTGTTTCAAAAAAAAAAAGTGTAGGCTCGGCGCCTGTGGCTCAACGGGCTAAGGTGCCAACCATGTACACCTGAGCTGGCGGGTTCAAATCCAGCCTGGGCCCGCCAAACAATGACGGCTGCAACCAAAAATGGCCGGGCATTGTGGCAGGCGCCTGTAGTCCCAACTATTTGGGAGGCAGAGGCAGGAGACTTGCTTGAGCCCAGGAATTGGAGGTTGCTGTGAGCTGTGATGCCACAGCACTCTCTCCAGGGTGACAGCTTGAGGCTCTGTCTCAAAAAAAAAAAAAAAGTGTATTTTGGGTCTGGGCAAGATGGTTCATTCCTGTAATCCTAGCACTCTGGGAGGCTGAGGAGGGTGGATTGCTTGAGCTCAGGAGTTCAAGACCAGCCTCAGCATGATCAAGAACCCATCTCTACTAAAAGTAGAATAATGAACTGGGCGTTGTAGCGGGCGCCTGTAGTCCCAGCTACCTGGGAGGCTGAGATGAGAGGATCACTTGAGCTCAGGAGTTTGAGGTTGCTGTGAGCTATGATGATGCCAGGACACTCTACCCAGCACATCAGAGTGAGTCTCAAAAAGAAAAGAAAACAAAACAGAAGTAAAATAAAATAAAAATGTAGTTGGGGAGGTCGTATATGAAGTATTCATATAGCATTGAAAGTTAGACCTATCTTCCGTTCACTTGGTCTTGCCAGATTTCTTGCCCAGGTCCTTATGCCAATTAATGCCCTCTCCCCAGCCAAGAATGAGAGTTCCTGTTTCCTCCCGTCCTTGCAAACACTTGATATCATTGGACTTTTTACAGTTCTCCCAGTCTGATGGGTGGGAAGTGATCTCTCACTGTGGTGCATGTATTTGCCTTTTTTTAATAACTGGCAAACTTCAAACATCCTTGTTCCTCTTTTTGGCCATTTAGGTTTCAGAGGAGAGATTGGGAGTCTCTTGCTTTAGCCAGAGTGTAGAGTTGGCTCTGTTCTTCCCAGGCAGGGTTCAGTCTCAACAAAGTGCTGCAGACTATGAGATGGGACGCTAGTTGTTCTTGGGAGACGCTGAGGCTTAGAAGAGACAGGACTGGCCTGGGGTCACCCAGCAATGAGTGCCAAAGGCAGGCTTCAGTGCAGGACTCCTGGGTCCTGGGGCCTTTTCCCAGCAGAGGGAGCCCCAGGCAGGGAGTAACTCAGTAGGCCACAGTGTCCAGATGGATCCCAGCTGGGCCTCAGGGGCTGCTGCCGAAGAGGAGGATCCTCCGGAAGGCCCGCTGCCCCACCTCTAAGGCCAAGGGAGTGGGGCCAGGCTGGGGTGGGGAGGTGCTGGCAGGAGTCTGAGGGGGTGTGGATGTGGGAGTGATCTGTTCCCCTCTGCCTATCCCGGGCCTGTCTCTCTGTCCTTCTCCCCTGGCCTCTTCGTGTCCCTTAGTTTCTATCTCTCCCATTTCTGTCTCTTCCTGTCCCCATGTCTGTATCTCTTTCTTTTTATGCCTCTGTCCTGCTCTCACTCTCTTCTCTCTCTCTCTTTGTATTTGGATTCTCCTTCCTCCCTTGCCATCTCCTTTTATCCCTGTGTCTTCTTGCCCACCCCCACCCCAACCACTGCAGCACCCTCCCTGGACCCCACATCCCAGGCCAAAGCCATGTGACCCAGAGTCCTCTTGAGCAACCTGCCAGGCTGTCCTTACTGGTGGAGGGGCCAGTGGGTGGAGTTTCAAGCCCCTGCTTCCCCACTCTCAGCGTCTAGCCAGCTGGTCTGGCTCAGCCGCAGGCTCATGCTTAGAGGGGTGGGGGGCTGGTCTCCTGCCATCTGAGGGGGACCAGCCAAGGGAAAACGCACTAAAGGCTTTGCAGCTGCTGGGCTGAGTCCCTGGGGACCCCTCATCATGTCCACCCCCACCTTAACCAAGGCTGCTTCTCTGTCCTACGTTCATGCATCCAGCTCAGCATGGCAAAGCTTCAAATCCCCATTCTCCTCCTGTGTGATTGTGGGAACGAGACCCCCTCTTTCTGATACTTGATACTCCCAGTTATAGAGAAGCAGAGTGGCTGAGAGCTTGGGGTTTGTGGTCTGATAGTCCTGGATTCAAATTCTGGTCCTGGGTTCAAATTCTGGCTCTGGCAGTCATTACTCTGCCCCAGTCATGACTACTCTTTGAGCGTCAGTTCCTGAAATTGGAAAATGGGAAGCAAGAAGGTAGATCCAAGTAGGAGTAGGTTGACCTGGGATTAGGGCTTGGTTCCTCATTGCCTACTATGTGCCTGGCAACTGAGGCTGTTTTAAAAAAAAAAAAACAACAACAAAGATATAGGCCCTGGCAGAGTATCTCACAACTGTAATCCTAGTGGTTTGGGAGTCTAAAGCAGTGGATTGCTTGAGCTCAGGAGTTCAAGACCAGCCTGAGCAAGAGCAAGGTGATGAGTACCTATAGTTCCAGCTACTCGGGAGGCCAAGGCAGGAGGTTGCTTAAGCCCAAGAGTTTGAGGTTGCTATGAGCTATGATGCTGTGACACTCTACTGAGAGAGAGTCTGTCTCAGAAAAAAAAGCTAAGATATAATTTAATATCAGAAAATGCACATTTTTGTAGTATATTCACAAAGTTGAGCAACCTTTACCACTACCTAATTCCAGAATATTTTCATTAACCCACCCATAAAACCTTATTCCCATTTGCAGTCACTGCCTCCTTTTCCCCTGTGCTGATCTAGTTTCCGTCACTATGAATTTGCCTATTCCAGACATTTCATATAAATGAAATCATATGGCACACTGCTGTCTTTTGTGGCTGGCTTCTTTCTCTTAACATGTTTTCAAGGTTCATCCATGTTGTAGCATGTATCTGTACTTCATGGCTCCTTTGGTTTTAATATTTAAAGGTAGTTTAATTTAAAACTTTTAAATCTTCATGCTTGCTTCGTCAGTACATATACTAAAATTGAAATGATACAGAGAAGATTAGCATGGCCCCTGCAAAAGGATGAAAAGCAAATTTGTGAAATGTTCCACATTTAAAAAAAATAAAAATTTTAAATCTTTAATACTGCCCAGCTAAGATTAGCAGAAAAGCCTGACGAATGATCCATTAGACTAAGTCAACACACATTTACAGAGCACCTGCATTAGGCCAGGCTCACTAGGATCCATTTGTGAATGAAACAAATATCTTTGTTTTCTCGAATCTTGCTGTTGTGAGGTTTTTTTCTTTCTTTCTTTCTTTTTTTTTTTTTTGGCAGAGTCTTACTTAAGCCATGGGTAGAGTGCTATGGTGTCATAGCTCACAGCAACCTCAAACTCTTGGGTTTCAAGAGATCCTTTTGCCTCAGCCTCCTGGGTAGCTGGGACTACGGGTGCCTCCCACAACACCTGGCTAGTTTTAGAGACAGGATCTTGCTCTTGCTCAGGCTGGTCTTGAACTCCTGAGCTCAAGTAATCTACCTGCCTCAGCCTCCCAGAGTGGTAGGATTGCAGGTATGAGCGACCCCACCCAGCCAGGGCCAGTGATTTTTCAACCTGTGTGCCATGGGAGGATCTTAGGTGTGCCTCAAAAAAATTTTAAAGACCCTTAATTAAATTATTGTGGAAAGAATTTCAAAGCACAGTAAGTATATTCTGTTTTTCTTTTTACTCTTTTTTTTTTTTTAAATCAACATAATTTAAGTGTGCCTGGGAAGTTTGACTATAGATTCAAGTGTGCTGTGAGATAAAAAAGGTTGAAAAACACTGCTCTAGACTCTAGCCAGAGCAAGACCTTGTCTAAAAAAAAAAAAATTCAAACAGAAGGGTATAACATGAAAAGTAAAATATTTTTCTTCCCCCTCCACACATACTGTCCCACTCCTCAGGGATGTAACTGCTTAACAGTTTCCTTTCTATCCTAGAAATATTCTGTGCATATGCATATGGTGCGCATATGTAACCAGATGAGAAATTGCCTTTTTCACTCAACAAAACATTCTGGACACCCTTCCTAGTCACAAAATATGGATGTACCCTGTGCTTTTAAACTCTTGATGAATATTTCACAGGCTGGTTTGACAATCTGTCTTTAACTAGCCTTCTCTTGAGAGACCTGTGAGCTGATTCCAGTCTTCTGCTAGTATAAATAATGCTGCAACAGACATCCTTGTCCACATGTATTTGAGCCCACGTGCAAGCGCTTCTCTAGAAATGGTCCTTAATGTAAAATTTCTGGGCCGAGAGGTATATGCATGAAAATTTTGGGGTGAATATTGCCAAGTATCCTCCTGAAAAGGCAGAAGCTTTTTCACTCCTGTCGTCTGACAGCAGCCATAAGACAGAAACCATCTCCCCATGAATTCACCATCATTAGGTACTTTTCTCATCCCTGATAATGTGAAAGGTGAAAGGTTCTGTCTTGTTGCTGTTTTAATTTGCACTTAATCTGCATATTGAAAGAGGCTGAACATCTCTTCATGTGTTTAATGACCATTATACTTCTGTATCCTTTGCCCATGTTTGCCGAAAATCCATTATACATTAAGTGGATTTTCAAAATATGTGGCATTTTCATATAAGTGGAAGAGCACCAGTCCCTGGAATTATTCCCTCTCAGGCCAGGCTGTCACTGGATGGAGATGTTCTGGAGAGATTTTCATCTAATGGGGAGCCAAAAGCTATAACCTTAACATTTCAGATGATTTTTTTTTTTTTTTTTTAGTTGGTCAGGACTGGGCTTGAACTCGCCACCCTCGGTATATGGGGCTGCTCCCCTATTCCTTGAGCCACAGGCGCCACCCTCAACATTTCAGATAATTTTAAAGACCTTCCTGAATTCATAGCTGGGCATGGTGGCTCATGCCTGTAATCCTAGCACTCTGTGAAGCCAAGGCTGGAGGAGAGTCCCTTGGGTTCCAGAGTTTGAAACCAGCCTGAGCAAAGCAAGACCCCTGTCTCTACTAAAAACAGAAGAATTAGTCAGGCACGCATGGTGATGTGATGCATGCCTGTAGTCCCAGCTACTCGGGAGGCTGAAGTAGGAGGATCCCTTGAATCCAGGAGTTTGAGGTTGCTATGAAGTAGGCTGAGGCCATGGTGCTCTTGTAGTCCCGGGAAGGAGAGCAGACTCTGTCTTTAAAAAAAAAAAAAAACTTCCTGAATTCTAATGCGTTTTTATTTTTCTACACATCCGTACATTGGTTTTGTAGGCAAAATATTCTTTTTGAAGGTGGTTCTGGGATGACTATTTTATTTTTCTCTGATTTTTGCAACTTGTAATTGTGCTTTTTAAATTTCCATCTTACATGGCTTTGGCTTGTTATGAGGGATTTTACCCATTTTTGTGACTCCTGTAGATTGCGAACTGTGTCAGTCAGGACTCTGTGGAGTGCAGTTTATTTATTTATTTTTTTTTTTGGAGACAGAACCTCAAGCTGTCCTCCTGGGTAGAGTGCTGTGGCATCACAGCTCACAGCAACCTCCAACTCCTGGGCTCAAGCTAGTGTCCTGCCTCCTCCTCCCAAGTAGCAGGGACTACAGGCGCCCGCCACAAGGCCCAGCCATTTTTTTGGTTGCAGCTGTCGTTGTTTGGTGGGCCTGGGCTGGATTCAAACCCGCCAGCTCAGGTGTATGTGGCTGGTGCCTTAGCGGCTTGAGCCACAGGCACCGAGCCTGGAGTGCAGTTTCTAAGGACTCCAACCCATGTTGACTTAGACTACAAGGGGAATTTATTGGTTTACATAGCTGAAAACACCAGGGGGTATGCAGCTTCAGGAATTCCTGGATTAGCTACTCAAATTATGTCTGCAGGAATCTCTCTGTCTCCATTTCTGAGCCCAGCTTTCTTTGTTGGCCTCATTGTCAGGGAGTCTCTTCCCTGGTGGTGACAAAATGGCACGCAGGAGCCTAGGACTACATTTTACCAGTTTGGGAACCTGGGGGAAAAGCACACACACTTTTCCCGTAAAAGTGTTAAGAGATTTCATTGGTGCAACTTGGGTCACACGACCATCCCTCATCCAATCCCGGGTAGCCAGAGTGATTTCAATGTTGTGATTGTCCAGGGCAGGATCATGCGACCTCTTTCGGAAATGTAGGTTTCCTTAGGCCCTCAGAAAGCTCAAGATAGGAGATTGAAATTTGAGGTTCTTGGAAGGTGGGGGTGGATGTTGGGCAGGCAAAACTAACAACTCTGTCCTATGGAACCTTGGATCAAAAGTCTGACTTGGTTTTGAGTTTTGGTCTGTAGTCATTTGACATCTGTTACCACTTAATTTTATTATTATTCTTTTGTTTTCTTCTCTAGGTTTTTCTTCATCTGTTTAGAATCACATGAGTAATACATAAATATATTATTTTAGTAAGAGATTTTACTACCCTAGAAGTAAAACCAAATCTCTGCAATTTGCCTCCCCTTTGGTGCCTCAATTATTATTTGATGTACATTCTTCTAGACTTTTTGTGCATTTACAGGGGATTTTTTACATTTTAAATTTATTTGTTTTGATGTTTAATTTAAATTTTTGAATAAATTTCCCTGGTTCAGACATCAAAAACTATATAAAAAATCCTATGTGAAAATTCTCTTCTTCATCCTTGTTCTCCAGTCACTAAATTCCCTATTGTTAATTTCTTGTTTGCTTTAGGGTATTTTTATCCCACTACAAATATATATTCATAGTTAGGTTCTAAATTGCGTCTTCCTGTTAGCAGAAACTCTTGGGCCATTATTCCATGTTGGTATGAATTCGTTTTAACCATTTCACTCTTGATGGGTATTAAAGTTGTTTTAATGCTTTTCCATTACAGAGTGTGCTACAATGAACATCTTAGGACAGTGGTTCTCAACCTGAGGGTCGCGACCCCTTTGGGGGTCGAATGACCCTTTCACAGGGGTCACCTAAGACCATGCTGCATATCCTATATTTACATTATGATTTATTATAACAGAAGCAAAATTACAGTTATGAAGTAGCAACAAAAATAATTTTATAGTTGGGGGTCACCTAGGAACTGTATTAAAGGGCTGCAGCATTAGGAAGGTTGAGAACCACTGTCTTAGGACAAACATGTTTGTCCATATGTACCAGTATTTCTTTAGGTATTTTCTTACAAGTGGAAGTTCTAGGTTAAACATATTCACGTTTATGATGCAGGAACCTGCCAAATTGCCTTCCAGAAAGGCTCTACTAATTACACCAGCACAGATAGTGGCTCAGTGTGCTTATATTTCTTTTTTTTTTTCCTTTTTTTTTTTTTTGAGACAGAGCCTCAAGCTGTCACCCTGGATAGAGTGCTATGGCATCACAGCTCACAGCAACCTCCAAATTCCTGGGCTCAAGCGAGTCTCTTGCCTCCACCTCCCAAGTAGCTGGGACTACAGGCGCCCGCCACGACGCCTGGCCATTTTTTGGTTGCAGCTGTCATTGTTTGGCGGCCCGGGCTGGATTTGAACCCGCCAGCTCAGGTGTACGTGGCTGGCGCCTTAGCCCGTTGAGCCACAGGCGCCGAGCCAGTGTGCTTATATTTCATCATCTTTGCCAACACTAGATACTATTGATCCTTTTAAACACTTTTGCTAATCTGATGAATAGAAAACGATGTCTTGTTTTAATTTGCATGTCTCTGCTGATTAGTAAGACTGAGCATCTTTTCATAGGCTTTCTTCTCCTGTGTGTCGCCTGTTTACATCTGATGCCCATTTCTCTTTGGGGCTGTCATTTGCTGATGTCATCCATTCATGAGTTGAAAAGAAGTCATAATTGATTAGGAGGCTGAGGCAAGAGAATTGCCTAAGCCCAGGAGATGGAGGTTGCTGTGAGCTATGTGACACCACAGCACTCCACCGAGGGCGATAAAGTGAGACTCTGTCTCTACAAAAAAAAAGAAAAAAAAAAGTCATAATTGAAGGTCTGTTGTGTGCCAGGCACTGTTCTAGGCTCTTGGGAATATAGCAGTTAATGTCATACACCCTGTGCCCTCATGGGGCTTATATTCTAGAAGCAGAAATCCAAGAAAAAACACATAAGGAAAGAGACAAAGTTGTCCGATGGTGGTAAGTGTGTTGGAACTAAAGGAAGCAAGAAAGAGGAATTTGTTGATGGTTAGGCTAGTTTCTTGCTCCAATATATATTAAATATTTTTTACAGTTTGTCATTTGCCTTCTAATTACATCTATGAAATTCTGGCCCGTGCCCTAGTATTTTTATTTTTATGTGGTAAAATTTGTAAATCTTTCCCTTTATAGTTTTTATGCTTGGAAAGGTTTTCTCCATCCCAAGGTTATAAAAGGTTTTGCTCAGGTTTTCTTCTAGCGCCTTATGGATTTACTTATTCCATTTAAGTCTTTAATCCATCTGGAATTGTTTTCAGTGTAAAGAGCAAGGAAGGGATCCAGCTAAATTGGTTAGCCAGTTGGCCCCATGACCATTCATTAAATAATCCATCTTTTCCTTGGGGATTTGAAATGGCAGCTATAAAATACACAAATTTTCCTGTGTGCTTGGGTCTGGTTTTGCACTTTATGTCTATCCCTATTGCACATCAACCATCCAGATCACTCTAGCTTTGTATTTATTTTTGACATCTGGAAAGGTTGGCTCTTTGGACAAATTACTTCTCTTGGCCTCAGTTTCCTCCTCTGTAAAACAAGGATACAACTTTTAAGGGTCGGCCTGAGAATCAATGGACCCCTTTCGTTCTGGAGATCAGGTACACCTCCTTGAGAAGGTAATATTTGAAATGAAATCTAATTGACAAGGAAGAGCATGCCTGGCAGAGACAACAGCAAAGACAAAGGCTCCGACACAGGGGCTAATGTGTTGCAGGACCACGGGGAGGGCAGCGCTTCTAGAGGGGATTGAGCAAGGGGAGAATGGAACCGTGGGCCACGGTGAGAGGCTCGGCTGTCACCCTGGAGGGTATTGAAGAGCCACAGCAGGATCGGGAGGGTAGGTGGGGTCCGCTGACTCTGCCCCTGTTCCCACAGTCGATGGAGTCACAGGTGGAGGAGTGGTACCGCGAGGTGGGAGAATTACAAGCGCAGACGGCGGCGCTGCCGCTGGAACCCGCGAGCAAGGAGCTGGTGGGCGAGCGGCAGAACGCGGTGGGTGAGCGCCTGGTGCGCCTGCTCGAGCCGTTGCAGGAGCGCCGCCGCTTGCTGCTCGCCTCCAAGGAGTTGCACCAGGTGGCGCACGACCTAGACGACGAGCTGGTGAGGGCCTGCGCGGGGAAGTGGGGCCGGACCGGGTAATGAGGGATGGGGGGCGTGAGGCCACGGGCGGGCCAGCGGGCGGGGGCGGGGGCAGGGGCGGGGCAGGGGAGGGTCAGAGTGGAAGAGGCTGATTGTCCCTCTAATACGTTGATGGACTCGGTCATTTAGTCCTTTACTGATTTAGTCATTCAATCTTTCACATTCATTTCATTTACTCACTTTCAATCACTCATTGATTTGTTCATTACTCACTTACTCATCTTTTCTTCTTCCGTTTGGTTACTTATCATTTATTCACCCATTACTCGTCTGTTTGTTTCCTCATTCAGTCACTTACCGATTTGCACATTCATTCATTCACTAACTCACTGATTTGCTCACTTGATCATTCTGGGCCCAGCCTTGGATAAGTGTTACAGGGATGACTAAGGCAGATCCCGTTGCTGTCCATACAGGACTCAAGTCCGAGGAGGAAAACAGACTTGACCCCAGACAGTGATGACTGGGTGGTTAGGAATGTGATGGAGGAGTTGAGGGAGTTGAGGGAACCCAGAGAAGGCAACTACAGGCCAAGGTTCAAAGTCAGGGAGAGGAGGCTGAAGATGTGACCAGGCTCTTCAGCGAGGAAGGGTCTTGGATCCTATGCAAAAGGCTGAATGTTCAGATGGTATGCAGGGTCCTTGGGTATATTCTCTCCTCACCTGCTCCCTATGTCTTCTCCAGGCATGGGTTCAGGAGCGGCTGCCACTGGCCATGCAGACAGAGCGAGGCAGTGGTTTGCAGGCTGTCCAGCAGCACATCAAAAAGAACCAGGTAAGCAGAGCCAGGTGAGGGGTGGGTTAGGACACATTTGGATAGAAGTGATAGCAAACAGCTCAAGGTGGTTAAAGAAAAAAAAAGTGAGTATTGGCTCTTGTAATTGAAGACTGGATGGCAGGTATAGGTGTATCCAGGTGCTTCCATGTATTTTCATGATCTCTCTGGATGTTTTTATTTCTGTGTTAGCTTTTTTATTTTCCGTGTTAGCTTTGTTCTCAGGCCAGCTCTTTTGCCCTGGTGATAAAAGGCACACAGGAGATTCAGTTTTACATCCCACCAGCAAAACTGAAAAGAATTTCTCCCTCTCAGTAATTTCAGCAATACTGCATAATCCCAGGGATAATTCCCACTGGCTCAACCTGAGTCACATGCCCATTCCTGAGTTAATCATAATGGCCAGGGATTTGGTCTGCTCCTTAGCCTGGCCTGGGCTAAGGACCATCTCCTGGAACCTGCCTTAATTACCTGAGCTGAGATGGAGGCAAAGGAGTCCCCTAATGGAAAATCCTGTGGGTCCTATGACCAGAAGTAAGGAGAATAGCTATGGGGCAAGGAACAAGTAAAACAACAACCAAAAAGGACAAAGACAATAAAACAAAAGGGTGCTGACCCCCAAGCTGAGCAAGGTGGTGCAGGGGCTTTTGAGCCCCTAAAGTCTCTGGATATCTGCTCATCCCTCTAGGCCTCAATTTCCACATCTAAATAAGTAGAGAGTTGGTTTAGAGCAGTGGTTCTCAAACTGCATAGCAGAGAAACCCTTTGGTCAAAGCAACTCTTTCACCAGAGCTTAAAGTAAGAAACCTAAGAGAGATAAGAACACTAATGATAATCATGCATTGATTATAGACATCCTAAATACTGTTCTAGGGAGCTATGTTGATGATTTCATCCGCTCAATGGCCCTATAAACTAGATACTGTCATTATACTCATTTTACCAAAAAATGTAAGTTGGGAGAATAGGACACTGTAGGATGTTGGGGAGGTGGGGACACAAATTATTTTGGAAAGTTCGTGATTGTGCTGAGCTAGATGGAATTCTTTAAGAGACTGGAGTTTTTCTTAGATTTTATTTCTCTATTTGATGAACATACTCTTGGCTGTCAGCAACGTTGGGAACAAGCAGAACCAGCCCATCATTTTCAGTTGAAACCGATCAAGTGCACTTAATGCTCAAAATTGCAGATGCTTGGCTGTGTGTGCAATAAGCGTGCTGGATACACAGGCTGTCAAGCAAATCCTAGCAGCTAATGGTGATTGCACATTTATTGCATGCCAGCCTCAGTTCTGAGTGCTCCCAGTTTATTGCCTCACGACAGTGCTACAAAATAGATCTTTGCAGGTTACCACTAGCCATGTGACTTTGGCAAATTTCTCCCCCTCTCTGTGTCTCAGTTTCCTCATCTGTAAACTGAGAATGATGCTGCCATCTGGCTGATAGGGAGATGTGTGGCTGCATTATATAAAGCCCTTAGTAAAGCATCTGGCAGGTAAGAGACACTCAAGAAGTGTTGGCTGTTATTATCTCCATTTGGCAATTGGGGAAACTGAGGCACATGAGAACTTAAATAAGGTACTCAGCAAGTACAGACCTGGTTGAGGGAACTTTTGGGGGAGATGAAAGTGTACTATATGTTGGCCAGGCGAGGTGGCTCACGTCTGTAATCCTAACACTCTGGGAGGCCAAAGCATGTGGATCACTTGAGCTCAGGAGTTCAAGACCAGCCTGAGCAAGAGTGAGAAAAACAAAACATAACAAAAAAAACTAGCGGGGCGTGGTGGCAGGTGCCTGTAAGTCTCAGCTACTGGGGAGTCTGAGGCAAGAGGATCAATTGAGCCAAAGAGTTTCAGGTTGCTGTGAACTAGGATGCTACCGAACTCAACCCAGGGACAGAGTGAGACTGTCTCAAAAAAAGAAAGAAAGATGCTCGGTGCCTGTGGCTCAACGGGCTAAGGCGCCAGCCACGTACACCTGAGCTGATGGGTTCGAATCCAGCCCGGGCCCGCCAAACAACAATGACGGCTGCAACCAAGAAATGGCCGGGCATTGTGCTACTTGGGAAGCGGAGGCAGGAGACTCACTCGAGCCCAGGAATTGGAGGTTGCTGTGAGCTGTGATGCCATAGCACTCTATCCAGGGTGACAGCTTGAGGCTCTGTCTCAAAAAAAAAAAAAGAAAGAAAGAAAGAAAGTGTTCTGTTCTATATCTTCATCTGGGTACATGGGTGTGACATATGTAAAGATGTCTTTAGTTGTACCCATAAGATTTGTGCTCTTCATTGTATGCAAATACCTCTCCTGCTAAGCAGCCTGTTCCTCAGGCCTGTATTAAGTCCTGTCTTGGATCAGCAAGCTGCTGCTTTTTGCAGAGCACGGTCTCTGGAGCCAGACTTATGTGGTCAAATCCTGTCACTTCTTACTAGCTGTTTGTTCTCAGGCATTGTACTTGGCCCCCTGTGCCTGTTTTCCCACCTGCAGCTTGGGGATATGAGTGAGCAGGTATCAGCAAAATGCTTACACGGTGCCTGGCACGTGGTGAGCGATACGTGGGTGCTTGTTATCTGCTGCGGGGGCCGTGCCAGTCGCAGAGGGCCACTTGGTCTTGCGGGGCCTCGGAACGCACCTCTCCACCCTCACCCCGGACCTCCCGCTCTCAGGGCCTGCGGCGGGAGATCCAAGCGCACGGGCGGCGCCTGGAGGAGGTGCTGGAGCGCGCGGCTGCCCTGGCTTCGCTGCGCAGCCCGGAGGCGGAGGCCGTGCGCTGCGGCCTGGACCAGCTGCAGAGCGCCTGGGCTGGCCTGCGGGACGCGGCTGAGCGGCGGCAGCAAGCGCTAGACGCCGCCTTCCAGGTGGAGCAGTACTACTTCGATGTGGCCGAGGTGGAAGCGTGGCTGGGCGAGCAGGAGCTGCTCATGATGAGTGAGGACAAGGGCAAGGTGCGCCCGGGCTGGGGGTGAGGGGGTCCTGGGGACACTGGAGCCCGGGGCCGCCACTGCCGCCTCATCGTGGGCGCCGTGTGCCTGCAGGATGAACAGAGCACCCTACAGCTGCTAAAGAAACACCTGCAGCTGGAGCAGGGCGTGGAGAACTACGAGGAAAGCATCGCGCAGCTGTCGCGCCAGTGCCGAGCGCTGCTGGAGATGGGACACCCAGACAGGTGGGTGGGCGGGACTGGTTCCTGGGGAATGGTCCCATAGGACCTAAAGCTTCGCTGATGGAAGTTGAGGCAGGGCCAGAATTGGACATTGAGGTGAGAGAGATCCTCCTTGCTTGGTGCTGGAGCCCCTCGGACTTTGGCAAGAGGGCGGGGCTGGAGTGCGGGGGCGGGGACTGGGCGGGGCCCAGGGATGGTTGAGAGGGTGAGGCCAGGAGCACTGGGCCTTGAATGTGGTGAGGCCTCACTGTGGGAGAAATGGGGAGGTGAGTCTAGGACTGAGAGAAGTAATCAGAGAAGTCATCGCTCCAGATAGGCATAGATCCTCCTCCTACCCACCGTCTGGGTAGTGGCTGGGAGGAGGGAAGAGCCCGCACTGCTGAGGTTGGGTGTGGAGGCAGGGTCTCAGATCTCATGGCACAGTGGGGTGGTGTTGCCTCACTGAGCATCCAGACCTGGCCCAGGGCTGGGATCTGAGAGTGGATATGGAAGAGACCTGTGAGTGAGCAGGAGATTGGGACTGGGGGTACATTGGCTAGGAATCCAAAGGGGAAGTCTGGAGCCCCCCACAGTTCTCCGGATGAGAGGGGTGTGGGGCTGTAGGTAGAAATTCAGTCAGGCTGGGGTAGGGACGAACTCATCAAGCTATAGAAGCAGAGCTTTCCCTGGGTGCCAAGATACAAGTCTGGCTGAATCAAGATTGGCAGAAATCAGAATCCACCGGAAGGAATGTGAGAGGACTTGACCCTACCTGAAGATTCAGAGAAAACATGGCTCTGCTCTGAGAGGAAGGAGATAGGGACTCGGAGCTCTGCCCCCAGAAGTCTCAGGGGACTCCATCTCTGCCCCTCCCTGTCCCACATCAGCGAGCAGATCAGCCGGCGGCAGTCTCAGGTGGACCGCCTGTATGTGGCGCTCAAGGAGCTGGGTGAGGAGCGCAGGGTGGGCCTGGAGCAGCAGTACTGGCTGTACCAGCTCAGCCGCCAGGTGGATGAGCTGGAGCACTGGATCGCGGAGAAGGAGGTGGTGGCTGGTTCACCAGAGCTTGGCCAGGACTTCGAGCATGTGTCGGTGAGCATCATTAGTAATAACAGGGATACCAGGGGCCATGGGTATGGTGCCAAGGTTCTCTGGGCCTCAGTTGCCCCATCCATAGTACAAGGGTAATAATAGCACCGCCTCGTGGCTCTACCACAACTTACCATATGTAAAAGCACTTAGGAGTGTGCTTTTCACACACAGTGCCCAATACAACATTAACTTGTATTATCATCTTATTTTATTATTGCTATTACTACTATTGATACAGAGTAGGTATTCAGTACGTGTTAGAAATTCTTTTTTAACATTAATTTTTATTTATTTATTTTTTGAGACAGAGTCTCACTTTGTCACCCTGGTTAGAGTGCCATGGTATAATCATAGCTCACAACAACCTCAAACTCTTGGGCTCAGTCAATCCTCTTGCCTCATCCTCCTGAGCTTGTGGGACTATAGGCACCCAACACGACACCCAGCTAGTTTTTATATTTTTAGTAGAGTTGGGGTCTCACTCTTGCTCTGGCTGGGTCTCAAACTCCTGAGCGCAAACAGTCTACCTACTTTGGCCTCCCAGAGTGCTAGGATTACAGGTGACAGCCACGGCACCTGGCCTGATAATATTTTTTATGATGTTGATGATCACAATGATAGGTTGGAAGGGGCTAGTGTATTCAGCCCCTTTGCCCACTTTGTTGTACCCTCTACTTCCTGGTGGCAGGTGCTGCAGGAGAAATTCTCAGAGTTTGCCAATGAGACCGGCACAGCAGGGCGAGAGCGGCTGGCAGCTGTGAACCAGATGGTGGACGAGCTGATCGAGTGTGGCCATACAGCAGCAGCCACCATGGCTGAGTGGAAAGATGGGCTGAATGAGGCCTGGGCCGAGCTGCTGGAGCTCATGGGCACACGGGCTCAGCTGCTGGCTGCCTCTCGGGAGCTGCATAAGTTCTTCAGTGATTCCCGAGAACTTCAGGGACAGATCGAGGAGAAACGGAGGCGGCTGCCCCGCCTGACTGCCCCACCGGAGCCAAAACCCAGTGCCAGCTCCATGCAGAGAGCCCTGCGAGCCTTTGAGCATGACCTGCAGCTCCTTGTGTCCCAGGTGGGGTGCCAGTGGCTGTTGGGGCAGGTGGGAGGGCCTAGATAATCTGTGGGCAGCAGAGCAGGAAGAAATCAGGCTGTGGAGTGGTCAAAATTAGGCAGTGGAACAGATAGGAAGCAGGCCACAGATCAGGAAGATTAGTAACGGGCAGGCAGAAGAGGGACCAATTGCATAGTGTGCAGAAATCAGGTAGTGGCAGAAAAGAGTGGTGCAGTAGGTCTGCTAAAAATTAAACAGCATTTCCAGTAGAGATTGGGCAGTGGTTCTCCTGAAACCACAAGGTGAAGTTTATCTAAATCCAGATGGTCTAAAGGGAATTGCAAGGGCAGCGCCTGTGGCCCATTGAGTAGGGCACCGGTCCCATATGCAAAGGTGGCGGGTTCAAACCCGGCCTTGGCCGAACTGCAAAACAGAAAAATAGCCCGGCGTTGTGGCGGGCACCTGTAGTCCCAGCTACTCGGGAGGCTGAGGCAAGAGAATCACCTAAGCCCAGGAGTTGGAGGTTGCTGTGAGCTGTGTGATGCCACGGCACTCTACTGAGGGGCGATAAAGTGAGACTATCTCTACAAAAAATAAAAAATAAATGGAATTGCAAGAGGGCTAAGAGAAATTGGACTGTGGTGCAGATGGAAATTAGAAAGCAGGTCTCTGATAGAAATGATAAGATTTTTCTGAATGAAATTTGATGAAGGTGGATTTAATGGAAAAGTCAACAGATCTAATAGAAACCAGGCAGAGAGGCTGACAGACATTCGGCAGTGGATCCAAGCAATCAGGTGGAAATAGAGCTGTGGGCCTAACAGAACTCAAGGAGCGGGACTGAAGGAAATGAAGTTGCAGGTCTAATGAAAGGTAGAGATAGGACAGTTATTTTAATAAGTTAAAAGATGACTATTAGAAATCCGGCTGAGGGATTGATAGTGATTAAGTGGTGGATCTGATAGAAACAGGGTGGTCACTGCAAAAGAAGTCAGGTGATTGAACCAGTAGAGTTGGCAGCACTCACCCAGCAGAGTCCATAGAGACTGGGCAGGCAACTGATGGCAACTGAACAGCTATTCTGAAGGAAACTGGGCTATGAGGAGGCAGAGGGTCTGAAATACATCAAGTGGAAAAAATAATACAGCATGTCTGACAGGTATCAGAGGTGGGCCTGCCTGAAGAAGTAGGTGACAGTTCCATTAGAGCTCTCTCATGGCTTGGCGCCTGTGGCTCAATGGGCTAAGGCGCCAGCCATGTACACCTGAGCTGGCGGGTTCGAACCCAGCCCGGCCCGCCGAACAACAATGACGGCTGCAACCAAAAAATGGCCGGGCCTTGTGGCGGGGTCCTGTAGTCCCAGCTACTTGGGAGGCGGAGGCAGGAGACTCGCTTGAGCCCAGGAATTGGAGGTTGCTGTGAGCTGTGATGCCACAGCATTCTATCCAGCGTGACAGCTTGAGGCTCTGTCTCAAAAAAAAAAAAAAAAAC
>CAUYRH010115408.1:0-10423 GCA_963574655.1 Perodicticus potto | reverse complement strand
TGAGACAGAGCCTCAAGCTGTCACCCTGGATAGAGTGCTGTGGCATCACAGCTCACAGCAACCTCCAATTCCTGGGCTCAAGCGAGTCTCTTGCCTCCGCCTCCCAAGTAGCTGGGACTACAGGCGCCAGCCACAACGCCCAGGCATTTTTTGGTTGCAGCCGTCATTGTTGTTTGGCGGGCCCAGGCTGGATTCGAACCCGCCAGCTCAGGTGTACATGGCTGGCGCCTTAGCCCGCTGAGCCACAGGCGCCGAGCCTGAAATGAAAATTTTAATTGTAAAAAAAAAAAAGAAAATTTTAATTGTAAGCATCCATTTTATGGTAATACATCAATATAAAGGAGAAAAAAGTAGCCATTATTTCTCTGGTTTGAGTCCATTGAATATAAGAATATGTAAAATTTTTAAAAATTAAGTGAGAGAATATTTTGAGTACCTATTACCAATACATCACTATACTAGAGACTATAAGTGAACATATCCTTAATTCTGTAAGCATGTTTTCTAAACTCCAGAAAATTTTAACATATTAAGGGACACAATATACTGACAAAAGATACCACACAAAGATTTATAAAGCTGACTAAGTGTTCAGTACATGAAGAAGACCATTGTTTCTCCAACTGTGTTTCATGAAACCCTATGATTTCTTCAGGGCAGCCCAGCAGACAAAGGGAAAGCTGAGTAGGTAGGCTTCTAGGACACCTTTGCTCTTTACCACCACCACCACCAATAGCTTGTTTTAACTGGGATTAAGCACTGTATGTATTTCATTGGAGGGAGAAATAATGAACCATTCTATGCCAAAAATAAAACAAAGTGTAACAACCATTGTTACAGGCAAACAAACAAACACAAGTAAGAAGGAAAAATCTAAGAAGTTTCTAAAGAAGAAAGAAGGTTGGTCTTGAAAAACTAAAATTCTAGGAACATAATTTGGTTTTATTCTTTTTTTAAATAGAGATGGGGTCCCAATATGTTGCCTAGGCTACATTCTAACTAGGCTCAACAATCCTGCCTCATCCTCCCACACAGATAACACTGCAGGTCACAGGCGTGGCCGCACCAAACTAAGGTAGATTTTTTTAAGTTGGAGAGTAAATCTGGAAGTAAAAGAAGCAAGCACAAATTTGGCAGCAGAAATGTCCAACAATGCAGAAAATTCCAGCTTGAGTCAAGAAATATATTGGGGGATAATGAAAGATAAGCTTGAAAAAGAAGTTCCAGGGCGGCGCCTGTGGCCCATCAAGTAGGGCGCCAGCCCCATATACCGAAGGTGGCGGGTTCAAACCTGGCCTCGGCCGAACTGCAAAACAGAAAAATAGCCGGGCATTGTGGCGGGCGCCTGTAGTCCCAGCTACTCGGGAGGCTGAGGCGAGAGAATCGCCTAAGCCCACGAGTTGGAGGTTGCTGTGAGCTGTGTGATGCCAGGGCACTCTACTGAGGGCGATAAAGTGAGACTCTGTCTCAACCCCGCCCCCCAAAAAAAAGGAAAAGAAAAAGAAGTTCCACTAGAAAGGACCCAGACCTGTAGTCCCAGCCACTCAGGAGGCTGAGGCAAGAGAATCGCTTAAGCCCAGGAGGTGGAGGTTGCTGTGAGCTGTGTGATGCCACAGGGTGATAAAGTGAGACTCTGTCTCTACAAAAAAAAAAAAAAAAAGGGAAAGGAAAGGACCCAGACTAAGGTATGGATGGCATCTCAACTTTATCCTCTAAGCCAGTGGTTCTCAACCCTCCTAATGCTGTGGCCCTTTAATACAGTTCCTGGGGGTCGCAACCTACAGGTTGAGAACCGCTGCAGTCTAAGCAGTAATAGCCACTCAAGATTTCGAAGGAGGACTTCAAAACATATATGTTTATATATATATTTATTTATTTATCATTAGGACACAGTCAAACTCTACTGCATAGGCTAGAATGCTGTGGCATCATCATAGTTCATGGCAACCTCAAACTCCTGGGCTCAGGTAACCCTTTTGCCTCAGCCTCCTGAATAGCTGAGACCAGAGACACCTACCACAACACCCAGCTGTTTTTTTTTAATTTTTTTTTAATTTTTTTTATTATTTTAGTAGAGATAGGGTCTCCCTCTTGCTCAGGTTGGTCTACATCTCCTGAGCTCAGGTAATCCACCTGCCTTGGCCTCCCACAGTGCTAGGATTATTGGTGTGAGCCACTATACCTGGCCACCTAAGAATTTTTTTATACCAATGTCCAAGACTAACTGAAAATGAGAAATATTGAAGAAAAGTTAATTAGGAGATCAGAGCAATGTCTGATACAAAATATCAGGGAACAAAGAGAAAGAAAAGAATATAACATGACATTACCAAGTTTATAGGGTAAGGTAAAAGGAATAAAATAATAACTTTGTTCCCATACTTAAGCCAAACGAATCCTTCCATCTGTATTATTTCACTTCAAATACCTAAAGAAAAAGAATGGATGAAAAAGATGTGAATTGTTTTAGGAAGTGCACTATCATGGGCTAGAAAAATAAATCCTGGCCTCTATGACTCAACCTATCATAGGAATTTTAGGGATCTAAAACTGTAGCAGAATGATTAACCATTCTACTTTATGATTTCCTTTCAAGGAAGCAAAGTTTGTTGTTTTTAACTCCAAAATAAGTTTCATAAAATAGTATCACTATAATGAGATTGAATGTAGTGGCTCACCCCTGTAATCCTACCACTCTGAGAGGCCAAGACAGGAGGACAGCCTGAGCTTATGAGTTTCGAGACTAGCCTGAGTAAGAGCAAGACCCTATTTCCTCTAAAAACATAAAAATTAGCTAGGTATTGTTGGGGGCCTATAGACGGGAGCTACCTGGAAGGCTTAGGGAGGAGGATCACTTGAACCCAGGAGTTTGAAGTTTGCTATGAGCTATGAGCTAGGGTAATGCCACGGCACTCAAGCCTAGGCAAAAGAGTGTTGCTCATCAAGTAGGGTGCTGGCCCCATGTACCGAAGGTGGTGGGTTCAAACCCGGCCTCGGATGAACTGCAAAAACAGAAAAATAGCCGGGTGTTGTGGAGGGCACCTGTAGTCCCAGCTACTCGGGAGGCTGAGACAAAAGAATCGCCTAAGCCCAGGAGTTGAAGGTTATTGTGAGCTGTGTGACGCCACAGCACTCCACCGAGGGCGATAAAGTGAGACTGTCTCTACAAAAAAAAAAAAATACAAACTGCAATGAAACACAATGAAAATCTGACTCCCAAATATAATAATCATAGTTATTTTTGGATATTAAAGAGAAACTCCAGGCCAGAAATGGTGGCTCACACTTAGAATCCTAGCACGTTGGCAGGCCAAGGTAGGAGGATTGCTTGAGCCCAAGAGGAGTTCAAGACTACCCCGGGCAAGAGCAAGATCTTATCTCTATGCAAAATTAAAAAATTAACAGGATGTGGTGATGCACACTTGTAGTCACAGATACTTGGGAGGCTAAGGCAAGGAGCATTACTTGAGGACAAAAGTTTGAAGTTGAGGTGCAACTTCAAATGATGATGCCACTGCATCCTAGCCTAGGCAACAGAGCAAAACCCTCTCTCAAAGGAAAAAGAGAGGGAAACCAGAAAGATGTGCAATGAAAATCTGATCCCCAAACATAATAATTAGAAAGTTATTTTGGAAATTAAAGGTGATGGATATGTTCATTAGGTCAAGTTAATCATTCTACATTATATCAATGTAGCAATAGAGCTCATTACGTCCAATAAATGTATATATACAATTTAGTTTTGTTTTTTTTTTTTTAGAGACAGAGTCTCACTTTATGGCCCTCGGTAGAGTGCCATGGCGTCACACAGCTCACAGCAACCTACAATTCCTGGGCTTAGGCAATTCTCTTGCCTCAGCCTCTCGAGTAGCTGGGACTACAGGCACCCGCCACAACGCCCGGCTATTTTTCTGTTTTGCAGTTCGGCCGAGGCCAGGTTTGAACCCACCACCTTCGGTATATGGGGCCGGGGCCCTACTCGATGAGCCACAGAAGCCGCCCTATTTGTTTGTTTGTTTTTTTTTGAGGCAGAGCCTCAAGCTGTCACCCTGGATAGAGTGCTGTGGCAGCACAGCTCACAGCAACCTCCAATTCCTGGGCTCAAGCGAGTCTCCTGCCTCCGCCTGCCAAATAGCTGGGACTACAGGTGCTCGCCACAATGCCCGGCCATTTTTTAGTTGCAGCCGTCATTATTGTTTGGCGGGCCCGGGCTGGATTCAAACCCACCAGCTCAGGTGTACGTGGCTGGCGCCTTAGCCTGTTGAGCTACAGGCACCTGAGCCCCAATTTGTTTTGTTTTTGAGACAAAGTGTCACTTTGTTACTCTAGTAGAGTACTATGGTGTCATAGCTCACAGCAATCTCAAAATCTTGGGCTCAAATGATTCTCTTGCCTCAGCCTCCCAAACAGCTGGGACTACAGGCGCCTGCCACAACGCCTGGCTATTTTTAGAGATGGGGTCTCACTCTTGCTCAGGTTGATCTTAAACTCCTAAGGTTGGTCTTGAATCTTTGAGCTCAGGCAATCCGCCCACCTCAGCCTCCCAGAGTGCTGGTATTATAGGCGTGAGCCACCGCCCCCAGCCTCTACCTGTTTTCTTTTTCTTTTTTAAAAATCTCAGCAATCAGCTTGGCACCTGTGGCTCAAGTGGCTAAGGCGCCAGCCACATACACCTCAGCTGGCAGGTTTGAATCCAGCCCAGGCCCACCAAACAACAATGATGGTTGCAACCAAAAAATAGTCAGGCATTCTGGCAGGCGCCTGTAGTCCCAGCTACTTGGGAGGTGGAAGCAGGAGACTCACTTAAGCCCAGGAGGTGGAGGTTGCTGTGAGCTGTGATACAAAGCACTCTACCCAGTGTGATGGCTCACACCTATTATCTTAGGGTGACAGCTTGAGGCTCTGTCTCAAAAAAAAAAAAAAAAAAAAAAAATCTCAATAATCTTTGTACCACTTTCACATTGCCCACAAGAAATGCCCCAGCATAAACACATATTATCCCATATACGAAGCCACACTTGGCTTCTTAACAAACTATAGCAAAGCTGAGGCAGTAATCTTTCTAATGGCTCAGATTTAATAGAGAAGTACTATATCACTGAGAGCTACTTACAGTTAGCTCACTACAACTCCCAAAGTCCATGGCCCAAGTCAGCCCCCTCTCTCGCCAAGAAACCTGGACAGCACTTAGACTGAATGCCTATCACTTCATCTGCCTGCCTCCCACAGGGTACCTAAAAGGACAAACTATCCATCCTGATCACCATCCTACCTTTAGAGCTGCCTGCCTGTCCAACTTCAGCACTTCCAGCCCATCTATATAGAGCCTACTGCACTCCCAGCCATAACCACCTACCTACTCTGCAGCCGGGCTGTGGCCTGCCTGCTTGTCTGTCTTAGTACAGTACCTCCCATCAATGAATCTGGAACACATTCAGACTCCTTAGAATTCAAAGCTTCCCAGGCCACAGTCTGCTCTGGCACCTATCTATCTCCAGAAAATGATACAGCATTCCTAAGTCATGCCCTTCAGAAAATATCCTTCTTTGTCAATCACAGGGCCTTACCCTATCAGACCAAAAGGACAACCACATCAGAACACCACAGTGAAATACCAGAATACCACAATCTATAGGTTTTTATTTCTCCCTGCTACTACACCTTCATACTCTAACTTCCTCAGCTACTACAATGTATACAACCCTCCACATCTCTGACTCCATTTGGAATTCAATGCCATCAAGTTCAACACTTGGACTCAAAATAAATTTTTGCATTTCTCTGTACTGTTCATAGCAACAACCACAGCATTCTAAAGCTGGATAAGTATTAGTTGGATTGCTATTTATGTAAAAGCCCACTTAAAGCTTTTTCACACTTTACATAAAATAATGCCTCTTTAAAAGTGTTTCTGGGTGTGGTGGTTCACACCTGTAATCCTAACACTTTGGGAGGCTGAGGCGGATGGACTGCTTTAGCTCAAGAGTTCCAGACCAGCCTGAGCAAGAATGACACCCTGTCTCTACTAAAAATAGAAAAACTTATGGCCAGTCAACGGTGGCTCACACCTGTAATCCTAACACTCTGGGAGGCCAAGGTGGGTAAGACTGCTCAGGAGTTCAAGACCAGCCTCTCAGCCAAGAGCAAGACCCTGTCTCTAAAAATAACCAGGTGTTGTGGCAGGTGCCTGTAGTTCCAGCAAGTTGGGAGGCTGAGGCAAGAGGATCTCTTTAGCCCAGGAGTTTGAGGTGGTTGTGAACTAAGACATCATGGCACTCTAACCAGGGTGACAAAGTGAGACTTTGTTTCAAAACAAATAAGGCTGGGAGTGATAGCTCACACCTATAATCTTAGTACTTGGGAGGCCAAAGCAGGTGGATTGCTTGAGCTCAGGTATTTGAAACCTGCCTGAAAAAGAGCAAGACCCCGTCTCTACTAAATATAGAAAAGCTAGTCAGCACACTTGCAGCCCCAGCTACTTGGGAAATACAGGCAGGAGGACTGCTGAAGCCCCAGAGTCTGAGGTTGTTATAAGCTATGACACCATGGCACTCTATCCAGGGTGACAGAGTCTCTTGTCTCATAAATAAATAGTGTATTACCACTCAATTTCATTTATTAAGATATTTATATTGTGCCTGTACCATGTGCCCAAAAACCATACTAGGTCATGATAATAAAAAAAATGGAGTATCCAAGCACAAAGAGCTCTAAGTATAATGGGGGAGACAGACACATTAAATTTAAAAATAACATGGTTTAAGGACGATAATACACAGACGTGGGGGAAAAAAAACTAGATGTGGTAGCAGAAATTATAACAGCATATAAGTGAGTATCATGTGCTGAGATTAGTGTAGAGTATCATGTGCAGAGACAATCGCTGGGAACACAAACATATTTAAGAGCAGTGTGAAAAGAAAAGAAGCCCAGGAATGAAGCAGGGAAGGAATGATCACAATAAACACAAGAGGCTCGGCACCTGTGGCTCAACAGGCTAAGGCGCCAGCCACGTACACCTGAGTTGGTGGGTTCAAATCCAGCCCGGGCCCGCCAAACAACAATGACCCCTGCAACCAAAAAAAAAAAAAAAAAAATGGCCCGCGGGTGTGGGGGGCGCGTGTATTCCCCGAGAGTTGGGGGGGGTTCTTGTTTTGCCCCGGCACAAAATCCGGGTTCAACGTTGTCGGCCCGTAAAAAAAAAAAAAAAAAAAAAAAAAAAAAAAAAAAACAATAAACACAAGAAACAGAGAAAAGTAAATTCTGAAGGAGGGTGGAACCAACAGTGTCAAGTGCATCAGTAAAGAGAGAAAAAAAAAGAGTTCAAAGAACCTGGCAATTAGAGGTTAATGGTGGTCTCAGGTAGGATAGTAGTCAGACAAATTCAGGATTAAAAAAGGACCTTTTAAGGATGAGAGGGACTTGAGAAGGAATAAGTTGAAAGGGAGAGAAGTTCAACAGAGTCCAGAAACTGAGAGGTGGGACAAAGGAGCAGGTGAGAAAAGGGAGAATCAAGGGCATACCTAGACCTGTTAGGCTGAAATATCCTCTCTACTAAAATTAGAGGAAAAAGAATGACAGCCAAGAAGATAAATGTGTAAATAGGGGAGTGAGCAAATGATTGATGATGGAGATCTAATTCCCTTAACAAATTTTCTGATTATATTGAGTTTATACTAAATGTCAGAAAAAGTCAGATAACCAAGTGATTCTTTACACCAAACCCAATTAGAACAATCACAAATAAGGTATCTCATGGGATTACACAATACTAGAGTCAAAGCATGAGTTTAATCACAAGTTTAAGAACAAAGCATGTTATTTCACTGAAGCCAGTATATCACATATATTTGATTGGCCCTAATATCCCCAAATCCAACAGAAAAAAGGTTTAGGCCAGGCTCAGCACCCATAGCACAGTGGTTATAGCACCAGCCACATACACTGAGACTCCTAAGTTTGAGCCCAGCCCAGGCCAGCTAACCAACAATGACAAATGCAACAAAAATATAGCTGGGCATTGTGGTGGGCACCTGTAGTCCCAGCTACTCAGGAGGCTAAGGCAAGAGAATTGCCTAAGCCCAAGAGCTGGAGGTTGCTGTGAGCTGTGATGCCACAGCTCTCTACTGAGGGTGACAAAATAAGACTCTGTCTAAAAAAAAAAAAAAAAAAAAAAACAAACCCAAAACCTCAAAGTAATATTTAATTTTCCAAATTTGGGAAGAGCCAACTCACTATTTATTTAAAAAAAAAGAATCCTAAGCATACTCTAAATTGGTGTTAGCTCAATGAACTGATATCCAATAAAATAAGGAACATTTTTGTTGTTTTTGAGTATTGTAGCCAACACTCTAATTTTTAGAGTACTATGGATTAAATTTAACTAAAATTTTATTTTACCTTTTGACTTATGACCAAAGTATTATTTTTTTTTTTTTTAAAGACAGAGTCTCACTTCATTGCCCTTGGTAGAGTGTTGTGGTATCACAGCTCACAGCAATCTCCAACTCCTGGGCTTAAGTGATTCTCTTGCCTCAACCTCCCAAGTAGCTAGAACTACAGGCGCCCACCACAACGCTCAGATATGTTTTTTTTGTGTGTTGTTGCAGTTTGGCTGGGGCCAGGTTTGAATCAACCACGCTCGGTATATGGGGCTGACGCCCTACCCACTGAGCGACAGGCAACGCCCGACCAATTTCAATTTTTAAACTGAAAACCATGGAATATTTCAATAGTATCAGTATAAATATAAATAAATAATTTGGTGCTTCCAGATATAACCAAGATCAACTCCAAAGGTAGCAACCAAAAAAGACTTATTTTCTTGTATGAGCACCTGAAGGCCTCTTAAGACAAAAAATTGTGAATCGAAGAC
Source organism: Perodicticus potto (assembly GCA_963574655.1). NCBI lineage: Eukaryota > Metazoa > Chordata > Mammalia > Primates > Lorisidae > Perodicticus > Perodicticus potto. Next base: position 1,548 of record CAUYRH010115408.1, on the reverse strand, counting down.
ATGGACTCTTAAAAAAATATAAACACAGAGCACTGCTTTCATCAGCATTTCAAAGTGATTATACAGTACCTAGTACCTTGTATTGTTAACCTCTGAAAAAGCAAACTAACTAATAAATGAGAACCTTTAACTTCCTGGTATGTAACTGTTTCTGAATAACAATGTAGAAGAAACAACTCAACAAAAAAAACAGGTTTTGGTATAGACTGAATCATGAAAATCAGATTGCAATAAACTGCAATTTACAACACAAGTACACACTTGAGTACAGAATTTGACATAAGGAATTTTAGAAACAAGCTCACAATTGCCCAAAAGTGCCTTTCAATTTGTTATTGAACACTTAACACTGTAAAGCATACTCTCCAAATGAAGAACAGAAATTCTCATTTGTTCCTCAACAGACATCTAAAACAGACTAAATTTTAATATAATTACATACTCTGTTTTCAATTCTCAAAAGGAGGTTCCACACTGCAAATTTTTTTTAATACACATGTTCTACTTATCTCTCTTTTTTTTCTTTTTTAGAGACAAGAGTCTTAACCTTGTCACCCTCGATAGTGTGCCATAGCATCACAGATTACAGCAACCTCCACCTCTTGGGCTTAGGCAATTCTCATGCCTCAGACTCCTGAGTAGCTGGGACTACAGGCGCCCACCACAATGCCCAGCCATTTTTTTTTTTAGACAGATCCTCAAGCTGTCGCCCTGCGTACAGCCATGGCACCACAGCTCACAGCAACCTCCAACTCGGGGGCTCAACCGATTCTCCTGCCTCTGCCTGCCAAGTAGCTGGGACTATAGGTGCCCACCATAACGTCCGGTTATTTTTTGGTTGCAGCCGTCATTGTTGTTTGGTGTACCCAGGCTGGATTCGAACTTGCCAGCTCAGGTGTATGTGGCTGGCACCTTAGCCACTTGAGCCACAGGTGCTGAGCCCCAGCTATTTTTTTGTTGCAGTTTGGGCGGGGCTTGGTTCGAACCCGCCACCCTCAGTATATGGGGCCAGCATCCTACACACTGTGCCACAGGTGCTGCCCTTATCTGCTTCTTTTCATATACATCAGAAAGATCATACCCACAGCTCTCTGCCTTTCTTCTTTATCCCTAAGCTTTGATTTCTTTCCAGAAATCAAAATATATAGGCCCAGTTATAAACTAAAGCACTATAAGCCAAATGGGATAAAAAGATTTCAGTTAAGTACAATCAGTAGTATTCTTGACCATGAAATTCCAGAAAATAGTTTACAAATGATTTTTTTTTTTTTTAATAAATATTATAGAACAGGGTCTTGCTATGTTCACACTGCTCGTCTCAAACTCCTGGCTTCAAGGAATCCTTCTGTCTCAGACTCCCAAAGTGCTGGGTGTACAAGCATGAACCATTGCACCCAGACTAAACTATTTTTTTTTTTTGAGACAGAGCCTCAAGCTGTCACCCTGGACAGAGTGCCGTGGCATCACAGCTCACAGCAACCTCCAATTCCTGGGCTCAAGCGAGTCTCCTGCCTCCGCCTCCCAAGCAGCTGGGAACGCAGGCGCCCG
>CAUYRH010115403.1:0-22621 GCA_963574655.1 Perodicticus potto | reverse complement strand
ATAAATGTCTTCATATAGTGATTAAAAGGCCATGAAGGCTATGTTAAATAGTTCAATGAAAATATTTCAGATTGTATATGAAGTCAGCACATTGTGTCCCATGATTGCACCAATGTACACAATTATGATTTAATAAAAATTAAAAAAACAAAAACAAAAACAAAATAAAACAAAAAAAAAAAACACAAAAACTGGCCAAAAACTGTAAAGAAAAAGAATAGTAATTCTTAACCTGCAGTGCCCAGACCAGCCAGGTAAAGTGGATCTGGGGATTTAGTAAAAAGGGCACAGGCTCAGACCCTTGCCAGAATTATGATAGGGCCAAAGAGCTAAAGGCAGAAGGAATCTCGGAGAAAAAGCAAGAGAATCGGATTGTTTGGAACAGGAGACCCAGACCCGGCATGCATGAGTTGATGGTGCCCTTAGCATTTGTAAGTTTTCACCCACTTACATCCCCCAAATTGCTACCATACTGGGATTCTCCTTTTTCTTTGTCCTTTAAGAAGAAAAAAAACAAACCAATTTTTTCTCAACATTGCTACTTTTTTTTAAATTTCAGACTGATATGAGAGTGCAAATGTTCAGGTTACACTGTTTTCACTTCTAAGGTATGAAGTTCAAGTTGCAGTTGAGCCTTCACCCATGGGGCCTGCTGACCACCTCCCATTGTGAGTGAGACCCTGCCAACCACCTTCCCTACTCTCCCCTCCCACCTCTCACCTCCCCCTTGCTGGACTATAGTTGTGTTTTTCTCTCCTGCGGGCCTGTAATGGTTATTCTACTGGCTTCATATTAGTATTCAGTACATGGGATACTTGCTTTTCCAATTTTGTGAAACTTTGCTAAGAGAATGCGTTCCGCCTCCATCCAGGTAAACACAGAAGATGTAAAGTCCCCATGTCTTTACGTCTGAATAGTACTCCGCGGTGTTCACAGACCACAGTTTGTTCATCCATCCATGAGTTGATGGGCACTTGGGTCGCTTCCACATCTTGGCAATTGTGAGCTGCAGTAAACACCCTAGTGCAAATGTCCTTGTGGTAAAATAATTTCTTTTTCAGGAAAAAAAATTGATATTTTCTTGTCCATTGCAGATTGTTTGTTTCTTCCAATCCTTTATTTAAAAAGTAACAGGGAATAAATGAATGAATCATAAAATAACACTTTCAACCCAATCATCATTTCAGAGCCTGGAATATTATCTCCCCCTTTAAAAAATGAAGCTGGGGATTTTTACCTGTTGTTCACGTGTTACCTGGCTTCTGGTTGTCAGCATTGTTTCTGAATTTCCTCGGTCTCCAAGTCTATCTGACACTCTGGTTTTCTTGCCCTTTGCTTTTCCACCGCGGATGTGGTGGGTTATTTTTTTCTTTCTCTCTTTTTTTTCCCCCCGAAGCTTCAGCTTTTAATTTGTTCAATGTCAGAATAACCTTAGCACATAATTCAGGACCAGCCTGGCTTTGGTTTTGAATTAATAGGCTAATTGCTTCATTTTCATTTCACTTTGGGGTGTCAGCACATAACTAAAGAATGTTTTAAAATCAAAACTGTTTTGTGACCATTTCTTTTCAATGCTAGTCTTCAATATTCTGCCTGTAATATACATAGATAAATTTGCTCCGTAATTGAAGAATACAGGTATACTTCTTTACCATTAATTATAAATAAAACCTTTTAATTCATATCTCAAGTTGGTATGTGAAAGGAATAAAGAACATCTAAGCTATTCTTCATTGTGACAAATCCTTTATTGTGAAGTCAGTGGGAAAATTTAAAAGTGTATTTAAAAAGGCAATGATATACTACAGTGGCATATAAATACATCCTGAAGGTATTCATATGTTTATAATATAAAGTGGCCTCCATACTCATCGCTGATAATACAGTTAAGGAAATTGTACATCTGCAGTCTTTCTACTATTTTTGCACCACTAATATTTTAATTGCCTGGGAGCTTATACCAAGCCAAATCTTGAATCTCAATCTCTGGGCATATTATACAAATTGCACACTGTTTTAAATTGTACACAGACTTTATGTTCACCCTGTGGAATCATTACCAGAATAAGCACTTGAATAACTTTCCCCAAACATAGCTATGTCCTATCCCTAAAAGGAAAAAGAAACAGAGAAGAAAGAAAAATTGCCCAGGCATGGTGGTGCACATCTATAGAACATCTACTTGGGAGGCTGAGACAGCAGGATCCTTGAGCCCAGGAGTTCAAGGCTGCAGTGAGCTGTGATTGCACCACTACAATCTAGCCTGGGTGACAGAGCAAGACTTTTTCTCAAAAATAAATGAATGAAATACAATAATAAATTAGAGTAACAATGGCTTAAGGAACACTATTTCTTGAAATATTGACAATACCACACTTCCTGATCCAAAGATAAGAGCCTCCTCATTTATTTTTATTTGATTGTACTTTTGAAAAGTGCAAAATGAGGGAAATCTTTAAAGGTTGTTATCACTACCTAACTTCTTGGCCTTTATTTATTTTTTTCAAATGTCTACAGGACAGGCCAACAGACTGGAGATTCAGGTCAGTCCTGATGTTTCAGAAACAAACTTTTGTTGTTTATAAAGCCTCACCCCCAGTCCCTTGTATTTTTTTTTTAATAGCAGAAGAAATGGAAGAAGGCAGATGAAATAGAACTTGTGCCTTATCATTGCTGGTGACCTGGGTAATGAGGTTGTCCTGCCGAGTACAGAGCCCTTCTTCACAAAGCTAAACAGTCACTCTTGGCCTGGGAATCAGCTATTCTGAGGAGCTGGCGGGAGCAGGTGGATGGAGATACTTGTGGACCCAGCAACTGCGTCACGCCAACTCGGGGAGTCAGCACATCCGTGACTACCTGTGTGGACCAGAGAATGGCGGTTGGTTCCTTTCCACCTGCTGAACTCCCCAAGAATCTCCTCTGCAAAGATTCATACAGGAGAAAAAATATAAGAAAGGGAGTTCTTGAGGGCATAACTTCAGCAAAGACACTTGATAGTTTCAAAGGCACCAACACCCAGCCTTCTTTCCTCCATAACTTCTATAATCAGGATCTCAGCACTGGAGATGGGTGAATCAAAACTTAATGGAAAGCAAATTTTCTTGTGCCAAGTCTAGTGACCTTTCAAAACACGAGAAAGCATAAAGTACCCAAGTAAGTGTCCTATGACAGGACCATGTTTTTCTGAATCTTGGGTCCAGTTCTGATCCTCCAAGATAATTCACTATAATCCATGCCTTTTCTAAATAAGCTATCTATATCTATGTTACTTTAGGTCATAAATGTTGGGTTGGAATTACAGTAATGGAGTTGGCGTTGTGAACTCTGATATGCAAAAGAATTCAGGCAGAAAGTGACTGGGTAAGGAAAATGCAACTGCTAGTTCCTCCTCTGGTATATATGGAAAAGTGGGCCACTTTGTCCTGCCTGCCAAAGAGACAGGTGACAGTCATCCAAATTCAGAGGGGGTATTAAGAAATGTGTTTCCCTAAATCCAGGAATTGTTTTTGTTCTAGACACTAACCTAATTCTTCCATCAGATCATTTAACATTTTTCTTTTAAGTACATGTTTATCATTTCCTTATAATTTTTTTGGTATTAAGACAGAGTCTTACTTTGTCACCCTGGGTAGAGTGCCCAGGGCACTGTGGCTCACAGCAACCTCAAACTCTTAGGATCAAGTGTTCCTCCTGCCTCAGCCTCCTGGGTAGCTGGGACTACAGGCGCCGGCCAAAATGCCTGGCTTATTTTTCTATCTTTACTAGAGATGGGGTCTCACTCTTGCTCATGCTGGTCTTTAAGTCCTGAGCTCAAGCCATCCACCTGCCTCGGCTGCCAGGAGTTCAGGGCTGCAGTGAGTTCTGATTGCACCACTACACTCTAGCCTGGGTAACAGAGCAAGACCTTTTCTCAAAAATAAATAAAATAAAATAATAAGACCACCATGCCCTGCCCCTGTAATATTTTTTAAACCTTTTCCTTTGTTATCCAGTAGCTGGAGGACTGATAATTACTCTGCGTGTATCTACTGGCAAGTGTCACTAGAATTCTGAATTAAAAATAAGATTAATGATTTAATTCGATCCAGTCAGGCTGACCCAATCTTTTTTTGGAAAATACTGATGTGATATAATGCTGTAAAAGATTTAAGCATAATTTATTGATAAAACTATTTCAGTTGGAATGAGAGAGCTATTTGTCTACATAATGGTTCCTGAAATCACACATAGTTCTTTCCCATTATTTCACTGTAACATTGACTATTTTTTTAACAAGCACATATGCCACTTAATATGTGCCAGGCAATGTTCCAAGGGTCTTGTAAATACTCATCTACTCTTCATCATAACCCCGCCATAACCCCCAAACGAACTCTGACTGTTTTCAGTGCATTACAGGGAGAGAAGAGGTGTGAGCAGCTGTTGGGACTCACCCAACTAAATGCATCAGGTGTATTTGGGAGCTGTTATACAAACTTATAGCTCCCAGAACCAGTCTTGCTGCCTGGCCACTGCTCCATATTCCTAAAAGCTAAAGTGAACTTTAGCTAATGTCAGCCCCAAATGTAGCTCTGCATTGGGGAAAGGAGCTTGGCGGTAGGATTTTTGGTGTACAGAAGAATGCTACATACATAAATAGGGTTCTTAGTTCTCCTGGTCAGATCAAGCATTGCAGAGATTTTCTTTTCTTAAGGATTTGTATAAACTTAGAGGTAGAAAGTTAAGACTGAGCATTTCAGGCTAAAAGGGAGTAGCAGGTAATTATCTTCCCAAGAGAAAAGAAAAATAAAAAAAGATAATATGTTAAAGACCCCTCTTCAAGACAGTAGATATTGATCAACTGGTAAGTGATGTTGACAAACAAGGTGAGTTCTTAGTTTGCATAGTTGGATGGATTCCAGATAATAGCAGAAGGCTCGGGAGCTCAGATAACATCCAGTGGATCCTTCATTTCAGATGATAGACCTCAGAGTTTAGAGAGAAAGGGGCAGTAAAAGGTGGAAGCTCAGTGTTTGCAGGAGAGAAGATATATGCACAGAAACACACCCCAAGACTGCAGAGTGCTCTCTGGAGTGTGTGTAAGAGATCCCTGGTGCAGCATGCATGTGAGAAAATTGCCAGAAAACAAGGATATAAATGTCCAACAGATCAGAAGACTATAATGCATGCCTGTTCTCACCAGCCAGAAGGGGGAAGAAAAAACAAACAAATGAAAACTTCAGCATTGCATAGAGTATTGAACATGGTCTTGCCCTAGGAAGAAAGGAATGATTGCACCAGCCCAGGTACTACCCAGGTCCTGCCAAACAACTTTGAACTGCAAGACTCAAACTTATCAGTCTCACTTGAAATTGCTTAACTGAAGCCCAGTAGAAAGCCCTAAAAATTTTTAGACAAAGCGAAAAGTACACAACCTCCAAAGTGACAAAATTCATAATAACCAACATTCAAAGTATAGGGAATTTAAAAGAATAACAACAAAAACTATTCAAACACACACACAAAGAAGAAAGTATTTTTTAAAAAATGAAGAATATTAATGATCTGTGGGACAATTTCGAGTACACTAAGATGTGGGTAATTGAAATACCTCAAAGAAACAGGAGAGGAAAGGACAGAAAAAAATTTTTTTTAGAAAATAACAGCCAGCAATTTTCAAAAAGATCCAAGAATCTTAACTAACTCTAAGCACAAGAAGCATAAGAGAGACTTGTCCAAGGCATATCAAAACCAATGATGAAGATAAAAATCTTAAAATCATCCCCAAAATACAGCTTATATACCTTTAGACTTCTTCATAACAATGCATGGGGAAAAAAAATCAGTGGAGAAATTTTTTTTAAAGTACTTTAAAAAATTGTAGCCTAAACTTCTATACCCAGCAAAAGTATCTTCAAGTTCTTCATAAATGCATTTTTATCAAACAGTATCAAATCTACCTATAAAAGATAATTACACAATTACTAGAGATGACTATTCTAAGGTTGTTTTAGCTTTCAAAATTAATTGATGCCATATTAACATTTAAAAGGAAGAAAATGTGATTATCCTACTATTGAAGACAAATAATTATTGCAATTCAACATTCATTCCTGATTTATTTTAAATATGCTCATCAAAAAGAGAAGGAATAAAAAGAGAGGAATTTGGGTCAGCATCTGTAGCTCAGCGGCTAAGGCATTGGCCACATACACCAGAGCTGGCGGGTTCGAATCTAGCCCAGGCCTGCCAAACAACAATGACAACTACAACCAAAAAATAGCCGGGCGTTGTGGCAGGAGTGCCTATAGTCCCAGCTACTTGGGAGGCTGAAGCAAGAGAATTGCTTAACCCCAGGAGTTGAAGGTTGCTGTGAGCTGTGACATTCTGGTTTTTATAGGGTTTGATTGTTTTTAAACCTAAAGTATTTGCCTCTTCTTTGTAAATCTCATTAAATAAAAAATAAATCAAGGTGGTCACTGGCATTCCATTAGATTTTATTGTACTTGTGAATTTCTAACCATTGTCAACAGAAAATTTTTCAGAAAACTTTTTATAATGAATTGATTAGAACAATTTAAGATAATAATTAGAATACTATAATTGGAAGGGAATTATCAAAATAATTCATTAACAATCCATTGTCAGTTACACCAATGATGAATAAACTGTTCAGACCTTCTAAGAATATATTTCACAATGAGAAAGTTGATCCAGATATCTTAGTCATTTAAAAATTCTTGTGGAATATACAGATAGGACATATGGGATACTTGGAAACAGAATTTTTTTTTAAAGATGTGCTTTTTTTTTTTTTTTTTTTTTTTTTGAGACAGAGCCTCAACCTGTTGCCCTGGGTAGAGTGCTGTGGCATCACAGCTCACAGCAACCTCCAACTCCTGGGCTTAAGCGATTCTCCTGCCTCTGCTTCCCAAGTAGCTGGGACTACAGGCGCCTGCTACAATGCCCAGTTATATTTTGGTTGCAGCCATCATTGTTGTTTGGCGGGCCCGGGCTGGATTTGAACCCACCAGCTGAAGTATATGTGGCTGGTGCCTTAGCCACTTGAGGCACTAAGGCCGAAATGAAAGATGTGCTTTTTAAAAACTTTTTTTTTCTTTCTTTCTCCTCTCTCTCTCTTTCTTCTTCTTCTTCTTCTTCTTTTTTTTGAGACAGAGTCTCAAGCTGTCTGCCTGGGTAGAGTACCCTGTCATCATAGCTCACAGCAACCTCCAACTCTTGAGTTCAAGTGATCCTCTTGCCTCAGTTTTTCCATTTTTAGTAGAGACAGGGTTTTGCTTTTTGCTCAGGCAGGTCTCAGTCTCCTAAGCTCAAGCTATCTACCAGCCTCAGCCTCCCAGAGTGCTAGGATTATAGGCGTGAGCCACCACACCCAGCCTCCCTTTTTCATTTTTTTGGCCAGGGCTAGGTTTGAACCTGCCACCTTGGGTATATTGGGCCAGCACCCTACTCCTTGAGCCACAGGCGCCACCCACTCCTTTAAAATTTTTTTTAATGACAGTTGAGGTTAGGTTATTACTTGATACACAAATACATATAAATTGGCTACTGGGGGCAGGGTCCTTTAACACCTTTGGAACTGGCAGTGATCGACTGAAGAAAAAAATAAAGTTTAAAGCAGCTAGAGATAAAGAGACAGGACGTGCAGAATGGTTTTCAAACATGAGAACACAGGGGACCACCGCTAGCTTGTGGGGTTCCAGTGAGTGGTCCCCCGTGTTTGTTCCACTCAGCTTTTTTATTGAAGGCTATTATCTCATTTAGCTCAGAAGGTAAGCTGAGGAAGAGAAGAAAAACGTCAGCAATTTCTCTGAGTAAGCCTGTGAGTTCTTATTCTGTCTATAATCATTAACGTTAAGGGTCTGAGCAGCATTGGGAAGTCTGAAACCTAAGCCCTGTGTTGGGCAGCGTCCTGCCCGTGGTCACCCACACAGGTTCCTTGAGGGAAGTCAATCCTCTTCAGTTCTCTGTGGAGCAGACGCCCCAACTGCCTCAGGCTCCTCTGAAGAATCCTGGGACAGAGGAATTTTCCTCTAATCACCACCCCAGAGGCATCTTCCTCTGTGATTAGAGTAGAAACCCTCCTGCCCGTATTTCAGGGCTCAAGCTTGATCTCTGCACAAATCTCCACAATGGGTATTTGCTTTGACTGCTGACTGATCAGGGGACGGCCTGGTTCCCCACCAGGCCTTGCGGGCAGCTCCCTCTGTGGTCCTCATTCCTCAGAATGTTTGCAGACCCAGCAGGGGCATTTGCAACCTGTATCCTTAATAGACCAGACTTCTAGTAAAAGCAAGAACAGCTCAGATAAGCAATTTAGTTGCTGGTTTTAAAGTAAGCTAGCTAAACTGTTTTTATTCTACCTCGCTCACCTTATTTCTGTGTTTTTCCCTTTTTTTTTCTGAGGGTGTTTTCCCTGCCAAGAATGGGATCTTTGGTTCCCATTCTCCCTGCAATTGGCAACCCACTTAATGTGTGATAGTAAGTTCCTCCTTCTGAGATTAATTGAACAGCAAATTACCGTGGCTTGAGAGCGAACTATATCATTAGCAAGCTTTGTAATTCTCCACTGGGTCTTCATTTGTTTATAAAACAACTATAATAAAGCATTTCCCTCTAGAAACAGAATACTCATTATGTTCAATTACAGAGGAGACCATTCTACAGCCTGTGTCATCAGTAACGAAAAACCAAGGTAGCTTTGTGAATTTTTGCAACGCAAATCCTGAACACATTGGCCTGTGTGTCTGTATCCACTTGCATAAATTACATTCAAGAGAATATCAGTCAGTTGGAGACTGTCCAGATAGGCTGTCATCTCCAGAAGACGCGGCAGCACCTGAAAATAACGCCAGTATTAACTCTACATGATCCCACAAACCCTGATTCTCTTTATCCAAAAAGCAACCTTGAAAGGGAAGGTTCATGAGCAGAAGCTCTCATTGCTCCGGATGTTCCAATTTACAATGTCTCTGTGATGAAGACGCTCTCAAGTTGGCAGGATGATAAAAAGAAAGGGAACAGAATAGAAAGTAGAAAAATAGAGCCAACGAAACCCAGCATAGGACAATGTTAGACCTCCTACCATTAGAGCAACGGTGCACTTTTTAATAATAAAACAGTGTTACAACAAAAGAAAAGACAAAATCCGATGCACCCGTCACATGATGCTTAAGAATGAATCCCCAGTCCGAAAGAGATTTGAAAAAGAAAGAAATGAAACCACAAAAGTTCTACGGGAAAAACTGGCAAAATTCTTCTATGGCCTGTGCACCGTGCTTTTTCTGACACAAACCCCAGATTTAATTAAAGAAGAGATTTATAAATTGGATTACATAAAAAATCTAAGTGTCATAAAATGCCATGAGTGAAGTGAAAAACCAGAGACAGACAAGATGAAAACATTTGCTGCGTTTATTACAGATAAGGGGCTAATATCCTCCACATACAAAGACTTATAAAAAACAAGAAGGGGGGAACCACACATTTTTTGTTTTGAAAGAAGAGACAAAAGGCATAAGTTGATAAGTCACACACAAACAAAAGACTTTTAAAATTGACCTTTAATGGATATGAAAAGATGTTGAACTTCATTTGCTGTCAAGAGAATGCAAACGACTTTCAGAACATTAGTTTAGTAGTTAAATTTCCTCTCTCGCCGGAAAATATTTCACATGTTGACACTGCAATCTATTCGACAGGCTGTAGAGAAGTATTGCTGGGGGTGGGGGAGAGAGGTGGGGCTATAAAACACCCACGTAGAACTCTCCTTGAGAAAAAGGCGCAAGGTGTAATAGAAAATCTTCCACCCTGACAGGCATCCCGACAATCCTACTTCCAGAAACTCACCCTGTTTGGGAGTCCACCTTGAATATATGAAGCGCATACATGCAGAAAGTTATTTGCGTGACATTTTTGGTCAAATGTAGGCAACAGGTTGAATTAATTACAGCACACACTCACAAGTCAATTGTCAGACCTCCTAGGACAACAGCTCTGCTGGATTTTCCAGTGGAGTTCCAAAATTGCTCAGAGGGGTCAACTAGGTGCTGGGGTCCAGGCATAGCTTCCTAAGGGGGGCACTTCAAAGGTGACCATAGTGATTTTTCAGCAATGAGGTATAGCACTTTTTCCATGATGAGCTTGCGAATTTAATCCTCAGGCCTCATGTGTATATATATTGATGTATATACACCTCCCCCCCCATATATATATATACACACACACACCCACACACATACACATATATATACAAAGGGTGTCCTAAAAATTGCCCACATACAAATGGGAAATTGTAGCTATATGCACCTTTATTTACAAAATATTCATTAAATAATTTTACAAAGAAGTGTCCAACATGTAGGGAATAGTTTGTAATCATTTTTCAAAGTTCTGTTAGCTATTTCTGCACAGAAAAGGATGCATCAGTAAGCAATGATGTTGGTGGCCTACAGGACATGGGAATAGGGGTTAGCACACCGGATACATGAATAGAGAAGGGGGTGTTAATTCTCTCAGTACATTTGTTGGGGTGATGAATTTACTGATAGAAGAATATTAATACATAATATGAAAATAAAATGAAGTCAAGCGAAGACAGGAAGTGGAAAAACACACAAAAATAAGCCTAGAATTAAAATAGAGGTGAAACAAACAAAACGCCCCACAAATCAACCCAGTTGTATTTTTAAAAAATAATAATAATGCAATGGTACAGAAGAACAAGAAGAAGCACCAACTCAAATCACTTTTTGATCATGCAATGTGCTATATATCCTCAGTTGTGGTAGGAATCACAGTGGGTGGAGAAGGGGGAGCCAAAAAGAAAAAACCTCTGAAATATTTTTGAGTAGTCCTGTGTTTTATACTATCACAAACCTCAAAGCGTTGTCTGTCAACAGTGGGCTAGCAGATATGTAAATGTGTCAATGACACTGGGAGTCAGGATTCTCTCAAGAGAAGTGAGAAACAGCAAACAGGAAATGTGAGAAGCCAAGAGAGAAAGTGGACGGAGCGGTTTGGAAGGAGATGCATCAGCGTGGACTCATTTCTAAACTACATGTCTCTATGTACATGTGTGGAAGTGCAAGTGTGTACCAAAGCAAGTGTTTGCATAATGCATGTACACATATGTGCATATGAGAATCCTCACACAGCTGTGTACCATGCACCCGTGCCGGCTCTGTCCTCTCAAAGGATCTACCGAGCAGAAATGGGAATGAGCCACAACACTTCTGCAGTCTGTTTTCTGTTAGAACTAGACAGAGCTTCTTAGGAAAAAAATGCCGGGAGCAGGGAAGATTCAAGAATGTACTGATACAACACCTTGCGTCAGGCATGAGGGAAGTCCTCAAAAACTTTGCAGGGCACATCACATCGGTGAGATGATGGGCAAGCTCCCAGAGAATTCCACACACTGGAACTACTTGGGTCCTGAAATAATGAATACAGGAGAGATTAAAAACTATTAGGAATTCATGAGTCCTTTCTAATAGCAGATAGACTGATTAATAAATACATGGGGAAGGAAGGAGAGAGTGGGGTTGTCATCAGTGGAATTCCCCGTGCCTGTGTGTAAGCCTTGAGGGAGCGCTATGGTGGATGTCCGCCATTTGTGATCCTCCACCATTTGTGACCTCCGCCATTTCTTACTCGCATAGCAAAGATTGCTTTGCACTAAAATCATCAGCCAATACTATGTTTGTGGTGCAGGGCATCAGAAGAGGAGCAGGTGAAATTGCTTCACCATGCTACTTATTATTTGTGGCAAGGGTAACAGCAGAAACTGTGTTGTGGAGCAAATTGACAAAGTTGAATTATACCTGCACAGGTAACCAAAATTCGCGTCACCAGGCACAGATGGCTGTCGTGTGGCTTTGGATCTACCCTTAGAGAGATTTCCTTTCCAGCATCTGTTCTTATCCTCCAGAACCAGAAAATGCCTGCAATGTCCATCTCTTTCATTCTGACGGTGTACAGATTATGCATCGTATTATATAGTTTCATCTTTATAATTTAAACAACAATCATATAAAATGTATGTTTCATAATTCATATACTGTTTTTGTCAAACATAATGCTTAGAATTTACATTGTAATGCTGATAGGTTTATGGCTGATTTTTTGGTCTATATCACATGATGAACTTCATTGGCTTCAAAACTAACACGTTCTCACATATGAAACTTTTTTATATCAAAGCTGTAGAAGTTGTTTTTTTTTTTTTCCTCTCTCTCTCCTTTAAGCATCCACAATAAAAACCTCTTATTTTAATGAAAACTGAACCTGGTAGATTACAATGTTTGGATCAATAAAATTTCATTTTTGATTTCAAACTGAAGTAATAGAATCAATGAATTGGATTGGCATGAAGTTATTAGCATGCAATGGCAGTACTGAGCCTGGAATGTGGAGCAATTTATTAAATAATAAAATCAGAATGATTCATTATCACCTACTCTTCAAACAAAGCGTGGAAGAAAGAAACATTAAAAAAAAAAAAAGACAAAACTAAGTAAAGTTGAAGTGACTTCAAGGATAGAGCAATGAACTCTCTAGCTCTGACAGTGAAGTTCTCTGTAAAACCACAAGCATAAGAAGTGAAGAATAAGTATTTTTCAAGTGAAATATTCAAATAATATCCGTGTTCCAATATTTTGACAACTACCAAAGATGGCAATTGCTGCAAAACTAGAATAAAACTTGTCATAATATATTCCTATCATTTTATATTTATTTTTTTCGCAAATTAGCAATAGGCTTTGATGTTTTCTGAACAGAGAGTCAGATATTCATCACCCTCATAGTTCACTGTAAATTACGCAAAAGGAGAAAACTCACGGCTGTGCTACAGGAACTTTAACCAGTGTGGCTATCTACTTTAATTCCTTTGTTTCATCAAATGAATAAATACACAACTTTTAAAGCCTCTTTTTAAGTCTTGTAATGCTTTCTACTCTCATCCACCTCCCTGTCTCAAATGAGATTCAGGTACGTCTGAATTCTGAAGCATATTCATAATCTGTACCCTGGGCATTCTATATTAAAATCAACGACCCTAGACAGACAAATGACTAACAAATACATGAAAAAATGCTCATCATCCCTAATAATTGAGAAATGCAAATCAAAACCACCCTGAGATATCACCTAACCCCAGCAAGAATGGTCCACATCACAAAGTTTCAAAGCTACAACAGATGTGGAGAGAAGGGAACACTTTTACACTGCTGGTGGGACTGCAAACTAATACAACTTTTTTGGAAGGAAGTATGGAGAACTGTCAAAGAACTCAAGCTAGACCTCCCATTTGATCCTGCAATCCCATTGCTGGGCATTTACCCAGAAGAAAAAATATCATTTTATCACAAGGACACTTGTGCTAGACCGTTGCAGCTCCATTTACAATCGCCGAAATGTGGAAACAGCCTAAATGCCCACCAACCCAAGAATGGATTAACAAGCTGTGGTGTATGTACACTATGGAATACTATTCAGCTACTAAAAAAGATGGAGACTTTACATCCTTTGTATTAACCTGGATGGACGTGGAACACATTATTCTTAGTAAAGCATCACAAGAATGGAGAAATAAGAATCCTATGTACTCAATTCTGATTTAAGGACGATTAAGATCCTAGAACATGATAAGGGGTGTGGGATGGGGAGAGCAGAAAAGGGGAGGGAGGGCGGGTTCTGGTTCACCTTCTGGGGGCAGGACACAAATGTAAGAGGGTCCTTATCTAATAAAAGCAATCAAAGTAACCTGGTTCTGTGTACCCTCAATGAATCCCCAACAATAACAAAAAAGAAAAGCAATGAGCCTTGAATCCATGCATACCCATAACAAATAGTATAACTGGCACAGCCATTGTGTGGCACTTTAACAAATAGCAACTACTCAGTACTCAAGATAAAAGGTTAGATTTCTATCAATAGGGCTCTTTCTTAATTTTGCACACAGCTCATCATTTATAATACTGATACAAGTAATACTGATACAATACAAGTGAATGAAGAATTATTTGGGGGGAGGAAATTTTACACCTACCGGCCTAGCAGTTTTTGAGTATACAGTACATTGTTATTAACTGTGCCCACCAAGTTGTACAAGAGACCTCTCAAATCCATTCCTTCAGTCCAACGGAAATTTTGTAACTTTTGACCAACATCTATCTCCCAATGCACTTTTCCCAAGCAACTGGCCTCACTTACATGGAATTTTTTTAAAGTCCAGTTTGTAGACGGAGAGAGCAGAATGGTGGTCGTTATGTATTTGTTTCAGGACAAAGAAATAAATCCAGGTTTTCCAGATACAACAGCTCCTTCCCTATACCCTCATCCTCCCTTTTTCCTCTGTTGGTTCTTTGTCTTCGACTGCCGCGGCCTCTGTGAAGCCATCCGCCTCCGCCCCTGCCCTGGGCAGCATCCCGTGTGTGGCCACCTTCTCAGCCTGACGCCACAGAGTCTGCAGGAGCTCTCACTTTTGTCTGCATCCTCTATCCTTATTCTACAATCTCCACCACATTGTCCGTTTTGTTATTGTTCTATCTCCATCACTCTGGACTGAGGGCTCCTTGAGGATACACACTGTCTGGTTCATATATTTGTAGAATATAGAGCAGGGGTCTGTGTGTTTCTTCTCCGAAGAGGCCCTTAGTAAACATTTTTGGTTTTGTGAGTCATGTGGCTTCTGTGCGCTTTAAGCCTGCGCTGGTCAGCTCAGCTGTGGACAATGTCTGGATGAATGAATTGATGCTAACTATCTTTACAAAAACAACTGGTGGGCTGGTTTCTGTCTCCCTTTTTCTGGGGTCCGCTGGGATCTAACAAATGCTCACGGGATTGGGGAGGAAAGACCACCCAATGCTCACATTTAAGTGTGTGAATATTAAAGCGTTAAACACATTTAAAGTTAGAAACAACTGAATACAAACTAAGCATTAACCATCAATATCATAGGGGTTTGTGTGCGTGTATTTGAAATACACGTACATACTTAGTAAGATCAGGTAATGATGAATATGGGATTTAGGATAAAAGGTTCCCTAAGTAGAGGGACACAGGAAGATGAGGCAGAGGTCATAGTTATTTTTAAGATCCTATTTTTGTGTGGGTGCCTCTGACATTCCTATGTAAGTGCTCATGGACAGATCCTGCAGGTAGTATTAATGACAGTACATCTGTTGTGAGTCGAGAACTATGTTTAATATATTTTTTGAGGTCAACATTACAAAAGAAGTTCTTAGATTTATCCCCACCTTTATACATGCTCGACCATCCCAAGATTTCTCAAGCAACACTAATGCCGTGATATCTTCAACATAGTTTCTCAATTACTCAGGTGGTGGTTATTGGGGGTGAATAGACTATTAAACAGCCTCAGGATGCTCTAAGTGCCCATTCGCCAAGATTTTATGACTTGCTGACCATTAAAATTATCAAGATTGCATCCTCCTGTGACTCTGACTGCACCTGACCCCATGATGGCTTTGGGAAGGCACATTAGCCTAGTGGGTAAACATGAAAACTCCAGATCCAGACTCCATTAATGTGGGCAAAACATTGCTTTTCCTCTTCTATAAAATGGGGATAGCTGTAGCATATGTTTTGTAGGCATGTGGCAAATGAAGATAAAATATGTCAGCCCAGGGAATGTCTCAAAAAAGAGCCTGGAACACTGTGGGTCCTGAAAAAAAATGCTAGCTCTGTTCATCATATGTTCATCAAATGATTGTGGTTTCTGTTCTCATTTAACAAGAATTCTGGAGGGGGAAATGGGCCTCATTTTGGCTCAGGGATTCAGAAATATCAGAGCTTCATTAGATGCCCCTGTGTTTGATTCTCTCATGGTCACAACATAGCAGCTTCAGCTCCAGCCATCGCACCTCTATTCCAGGTGGGAAGAAAGAAAAAGGGGAAGATACATGGGACAAGTCGGCCAAATCCGTATCAAATTCAAATCATGTCAAGCCACATCAGCCAAAGCAGTGGCAGTAGACCCACATTACAGCACATCTCCCCAGCTTTACCATGGGGTCCAATTCCAGTTGGTCACTTTGGTGCTCAGAACAAGGCTGAGTTTGAAGAAAGGACGATGAACATTGGGCAGGTGACTGCAAAGTGCTCAAAAGTTCCCCTCCTACCTAACCATCCTTGCTGTATTCTGTGCATTCTAAAATCTATCTCTTTGAAAAAAAGCAGAAGGGAAGTTGGGATTTACCTCTTCATCATCAAGGAAAACCTGCCTCCTGCGGCAATTACTAGGTTGTGCATTCTGGATCTCTGTTATGTACCTCTCCTTGAGGGCTTGTCAGAAAACCCGGACATATTCTTTGGAAATTCTTAAGTCAGAGAGTTCCTGATTGTGAAAAACACCTCTTGGGCTTCTGCAATTTTTGTCATGGAGTGACGAAATCTATATGAATACCCATATATCTCTAATCGTGACATCTGCCTTTACGTGGGATGCATCACTCACTGAACTTTGCCCATTCCTATAATTTTACCGTTATAATGAATTCCTTCATCTTGACAGAATTACATCCTCCTGAGTAGTAGATCTCTGCTACAACCAGGAATTAATCATTTAATCTGAATCTTTTTTTAATCAGCTTTACGCACAACTTTCTTTTTAAATTTTAAATTTAGTGTTAAATTAGTGAGACATTTAACTGTTTCAAAACTAAAAAAAAAAAAAGGATATAAAAATTCTACGTGGTAACACAGCATGTAACATTTCATCTCTTGTTCCCAGGCAACCATTTATCAGATTTGTGTGTATCCCTTTAGAGGATCCTTTATGCAAATACAGAAATGAGTATGTGTAATCCTATTTAACCGTCTTTCCTACAGAAAAATTGGCATTCTATAAAGATTATTTTGCTAAATGTTTTTTCTCTATAATCTATTATAGAGAATCTTTATATAATTGGAAGAATTCTATTTTGATCGTTTTTCAGACTGTTTTCCTATTCAAATCCTACTCTGCCAAAGATTATTTTACCTCCCCTACTCTAACTTCCATGAAATTTCCTCTCTCAGGAATTTGCTTTGCACTCCCCTCACCTGAAACACATTTCAAACAGGTCTCAAGGCAGAATTAAAACACATCAACTTTGATTGCAGCTACGGAAACAACTGCATCTGTGTATATACCTGTAAGGTTGATTTTCAAAAATTTCAAGTCACAATCAGCTCTCGCAATACACCAATGTGATGTAAATTGATACATTTTAATTGGAAAAAAAAATGCGCTGACCTTTCTGAGCTTCATTTTCTGCACACGGATCATGGAAAATAACAGTTCTCAACTTTTCACGTTCAGAATGTCATTGTGGAAGACGATGTGAAACAAGGGAGATGTGAACAGTTTAGTTCATATTTAAATGGTTTAGGGAGATAACAAACTTGCAAAATAAAAGTACTCAAGAAGGTTCACTCTCAAAACAACCCATAATAAATAATAAAATAGGTTTCATTGCCCTTAAAAACTGACACAACAGGGCGGCGCCTGTGGCTCAATGAGTAGGGCGCTGGCCCCATATACCAAGGGTGGTGGGTTCAAATTCTGCCCCACCCAAACTGCAACAACAAAAAAAACTAGCTGGGCATTGTGGTGGGCGCCTGTAGTCCCAGCTACTCAGGAGGCTGAGGCAAGAGACTCACCTAAGCCCAAGAGTTGGAGGTTGCTGTGAGCTGTGATGTCACAGTACTCTACTGAAGATAACAAAGTGCGACTGTCTCAAAAAAAAAAAAAAGACACAATAAAATTGTCTCTGATGACCTTCAGAGAGTTTTCTTGGAGTTAAACTTTTAAAAATTCCATAAGCACCCAAAAACAAAACAAAACAAAAGTGATACACATCACCCAATAGCAGCTGCAAATCCGAAGTGTATGGCAAAATAATGAAAACAATATGGTTTAAGGGTTCTTTCCATATTAATTAATAATTGCCCAGCATTTGAGATCTGAAATCACCCACGCCAGGAATGTCCAAGTGACCTTGTGTGTCTGTCTCCTTCTGAATGACCAGAGAAGACTGATTTTCTTCTACAGATTCAGAATACAATTAGAAAAGGCAAAAGTCATTAGGGAGCTACCGGGTGGGTGTTGGGATTGATTGTCCTGAAGCGTTTACAGGAGCAAGAATGGATAACAGGTGTGTATACAATTATGGCGGTTGGAAACACCTGTTTTTATTTTCTTCCTGTAATTCTGAAATTCCAGAACCAGGACACATTCCTACAGGTCAGAAGGTCATAGTTTTAGGATGCATAAAAGCGCTCATTCTTGGCTGGGTGCGGTGACTCATGCCGGTAATCCCAGGACTCTGGTTGGCTGAGCCGGGCAGATTGCTTGAGCTCAGGAGTTCAAGACCAGCCTGAGCAAAAGTGAGACCCCATCTCTACTAAAAATAGAAAAAGTATTGGCCTGTGGCTCAAGGAGTAGGGCACTGGCCCATATACCGGGGGTGGCAGTTTGAAGCCCAGCCCTGGCCAAAACTGCAAAAAAAAAAAAAAGAGAGAGAGAAAAGAGGAAGAAGAAGAGGAAGAGGAAGAAAAGAAGAATGAGCTGTGTCTCGTGTGTGCCTATAATCCCGGCTACTCAGGAGGCTGAGGCAAGAGGGTCACTTAAGCCAAAGAGATTGAGGTTGCTGTGAGCTATGGCGCCAGGGCACTCTACCCTGGAATAGCCGAGGGTGACTCTGTCACCCCCTTCCGTCCCCAAAACAGTCATTTTCACACACCAAATAGGAAGGACATAGAACTTGTTTCTGAAAGGGACTATATCAGATGAAGGGAATATATAGGTACAAAAAGGTAGTGAAATAATCGATATCACAAAGGAAATAGGAAAATGGTGATGAATAATTTTCATGCTGAGCCTGGAATATGATTTTCCTAAGGAAGAGTCTTTGCACAGGAATAAAGATAAGGCCTCCCCTGGCCTGCACGATGGGTCTGAACCAGTGCCAAGTCATCTGCCAAGGTGCACATCGTCCCTCCAGTGCTGGAAAGCCCCAATCACAGGACTTAGAGCTTCAGATTTGCTAAACTTCTTGGCAGTCGATTGACAAAGAGCTTGTCTGGGCTTGTTGCTCGAAGTGGTCAGTATAGGAGGAGTGTAATCTGGAGAAGGACCGTGGAACAGAATGAGCGCTTACCCCAGGCGTGGACTCATCACCGACAGAAATCGCTTCCTGGGGATGAGGCGATGGAATTCGATATAAACAGTTTATTGAAATGAGATAATAGGAGAAATGGATGGAAATAGTTTATGGGGGCGAGCATGAGGAAGGTTAGCATAAATATTTACTGTGAACAGGAAGATGGAAGTGCTGTGAATATTTTATGAGGCTTAGGATGCCGGAGGTTGATCTGGTTTATTGGGATCAGATGATGGGAGTGGTGTAAATATTTATTGGGATGAGGTGACGGAAGTCCACATGAATAGTTTATCAGGGGGTCAGATGATGACGGAGGTTGCTGTAAATAGTTTATTAAGGGTGGGGTGATGGAAGTTGGAATAAATAGTTTATTGGAAATAGCTGGACAGACTTGGAAAGCTTCAGCTCTAAGTGAATTGCGTATTGACCTTTATCGTTTTACCTGACACGCCACGTTTCCTCCAGAACTATGTCCACGTGACGTGGGCATGGCTGCTGGGTGTGTCCTGGCTGCAGCCCAGATCAAAATGTGACCTTCGTTTGTATTTTTTCTCTGATCCATCTAAAAGGACGCCTTTATACGTATTTCCTGATAGTTTATTAGAGTTGTGTTCCTGCTTCCTTAACGGGTCGGGCTGTTTATTTTCATTAAGAGGATGGTAAACGTGATTGTCGAAATCTTACATTCACATATGTTCCTTGTGGTGCCAAAAGGCTCTGAGGCAAAAGGCATTTACTGGGTAAGTGGACGGGCTGATGTGTTTTAGAAAGGCAGCTTTCACTTAGGTGAGGGAGGTGTGTATGTGGAAGCATTCCCCAAAATCTGTTCTCTTGACGTGCCAGGAATCACCCGCCCTCTCGGACGCTCACAACATGCCAGCATCTCAAACATTCTCATTATTTTGCAGTAAAGAAACCCACTGCGCTTTGTTTTACCCGGATTTCCAAACCTACTGGAAAGCAGATAATATTTCTTTCAGGAATCCCATTGGAAGGCCTGTCTGGAACAAGTCATAGAAATTGTTGCCAATATCCGGATTTTTACGAGTTAATTAATAAATGAGGTCCTGGTCATGTGAGAACCTAAAAGGTGTTTTTTTTTTAAAGAAGGCAGCAAATATATAAATGTTAGATGTGTGTGCATCATTCAGACATGAAATGAGTTGGCATTCAGAAGGGTTTTCTAGATTTAAGTTAGTGTTTTCTGGGTTTTTCTTTTTTCACAATTGAAACAGAGTCTGCTTTAGGAATCTTTCCAGTTTGAATTTAATAAATGCCACACTAAGATATTGAAGGATCACAATGTTTAGAATATTCTTGAATTCATTTTGCAAATGGAAGGAAAAGCAAAACAAGCCTCCAACTCTTAAAGGTTTGGAAGCCGAGAGTAATCTGTAGCAGAATAGAGGTAGCTGTTCTTTTATTTCAACTGGAAAATATTCTTTGGATTATTTGGACGACTTTCTCGGAATTCAGTCTTGTTAGTTTCCTCAGGAGGCTAAGAGGACTCATAATCCCAAGGAATAGGCTATCTAGCGGAGAAGCTGGGGATGGGAAGTGTGCCAATAGTAAGATGAATAAAATATGTTTAGAAACAACTAGAAGAAGAGCCTCATGTAAAAGCACTACCTCGGATATACCCAATGTACATGTAATAATAGCTAGATGGCGATTAGAGTACACCTCGTTACCCAACAGAGTTAGGGAACTGCGTGAAGTTGCAAATTTGATTGACACCATCCCCTTAATGTAGGACCTACCATTTTGCTAAACGCTTATGAAGCTCCACAGGCTTGTTTTGCAAAATAAAACACTCGCCAGCTGCTCTCAAGCCAATAGTCCTCCAAACACTTACTCCGCCTATTAATTCCTCCTTCCCCCTCATTCCACAATGCAAACTCCTGGGCTCCTGTCAGATAGCAATTGTGTTTTTGGTGGAAGAGCGTTGCACTACAGAAAAAAATAACACGAATTCACTTCCCCGGATCATCATACTTCTTAACCTGTCTGGATCCCAATAGCATCGTGTAAATAGCTGAAGCCAAGATGGGCCATCATTATTATCCATCGTATGAGATATTAAAATGCAATAAATTAAAATATTAATATATAAAAAAGTTTAAGTTGCGATGTAATGTATAGATATCACCGCAGGTTCAATACCTTTTCTGTTGACCGGATATGCCTTTATAAGTCACCTGAACTTGATAATGAAGCGAAATTGATTTCCTTTGCAAGCTGTGCTTGGGAAGACTGCCTCTGGTGTCTTTCATGGGTTTGGGTAGCCGGGCAGCTTCTCGTGAAAGGTGAATTAATGTGGCTTTAGATTTAGAATCCAATCCGACTCTATGAGTGTTCTTCCTGGCTTGTGTTTACTCTGTAAAATTAAGACACATTCAGTAATTGCCAGCTGCTCGGCTGAGGAACATATCAGATGTACGCACAGCTAGTTGACCGATTGTTGATGTCACGGATCGGCTGGGTGACATGGAAAATCACCTTGCACAGGCATTTTGGTGGTGTCCTCTCTTCTTAATGGCATTTTCTCTTTTTCCACCCCCCCCATCCACATTCATTCTTTATTGGATACTTTTTGTCCACATTGTTGATTTCAAGACTATCTTACTATTTGGCACAAATTTTATGGAAAGAATCAATATTTTATATCGATTTAGCTGAATGTAGGGGAAAGAGAAATGTTTAGGAAAGGTAGGAGCCATGAAAGGCTGGAGTCGGGTTTCTTTATAGTTAAGTTTTATATCTAGGATGTGCTGTGTTTGCTGGACAGTTGGAAGACCATAGGAGAGCCGTAGTCCTAGCTGGCCCATGCCTATTATCCCAGCACTATGGGAGGCTGAGGCAGGAGGATCACTTGAGGCCAGGAGTTAGAGGCCAGCCTGAACAAGATAGTAAGACCTTGTCTCTACAAAAAAATATATGTATCTGGATGTGGTGGTGTGTACTTGTAGGCCCAGCTACTTGGGAGGCTGAGGCAGGAGGATCAGTTAAGCCCCAGATTTCGAGGACTTCAAGGCTCTTGCGAACTCTGAGGGTGCCATCACACTCTAGCCAGGGCAAAAGAGAAAGACCTTCTCTCACAAAAAAATAAAAAGACACATTCACGCTCTAGCATTTGAACTCACCAAGTGATTATTTTAACCTATTTGAAAATGCACTGTTAGATTTTTCTGGAGTTCTAGTAAGCCAGTTTGAGGTGACGACACTTTCCTTTTGAAACTGGATATTGGCTCAGCGCCTGTGGCTCAACTGGCTAAGGCGCCAACCACGTACACCTGAGCTTGCGGGTTCGAATCCAGCCCGGGCCCACCAAACAACGACGGCTGCAACCAAAAAATGGCCGGGCATTGTGCCAGGCGCCTGTAGTCCCAGCTACTTGGGAGGCGGAGGCAAGAGACTCGCTTAAGCCCAGGAATTGGAGGTTGCTGTGAGCT
>CAUYRH010115399.1:0-17496 GCA_963574655.1 Perodicticus potto | reverse complement strand
TTGCCCCACCCACAGCTGCCAACAGGATCAGACCGAAAGAACAGACGCAACCACTTGCCCAGTCTCTTTCACTTTTGCCTTCCTCAGGGTGTCCAGAAGCCTCACGCTGTCTCCCTGTGTCCCCAAGGGGAAGTTCCCGGGTAGATCCCACCTGCCAGAGATGCCTGAAGTCCTCTCTCCCCAGTCTCACCGTGCCCAGCCGCAAGGAAGCTGTTACTCGGCTGCCATCTTGCTCCGCCTCCAACACATTTTTTATTCATACTATGAGTTGAGGATGGAGAAGAGAAGGATGTTTTTGTGTATGGGTGTGTGTGCCATCCACTGTTATGAATTTGTAGAGTGAAAATCAGACAGCACTCTACATACTGAGGTGGGGACCTCTCTGATGCTTTCATTTTTGCATAAACTTGTCCATGTAATGATTCTAAGAAATTATAAATTGAGAACAGCCAACATACCTTGCAAGCTTGATGCCTCAACCCTCTAACCTGAGAACTCTTAGGCTGTAAATATCATCATGTGTATTACTATATCCAGTTGGGAAACATTTGAACAATTCCTGAAGCATGCCCAGCTGGAATAGTCATCTTCCTTCCTTCCTTCCTTCTCCTTATTTAAATCCTAAATTACTGAGAAAATCTTTTTTAGAATAATCATGTTATAAATAATGAGTAAATGCTGTTAAATATACGCTATATCCACTGTTCTTTGGAGCTCATCTCCTTCAAAAAACGTTTCTTAACCAATCAGCCTAATTTATCTCATACAGCCTCTTCATCAGGTTTTCAAAGTCAAGAATGAGGACATTTCCTAGGACAAGGAAAGGCCATCATACTTGTTGACAGTCACCTTCCTACTGCCAGTGTAATTGGAGGTTTTTCTTCTTAAATATGACATCATCAAATGAGAGTAAAGATGTTGTCATTCATATTGGCAAAAGGTATTAAAATGTTTTCACTCATCATCAAAATCACTTGAAACAGGTGCACCCAACACTGCCTGTAGCACATGTTCTGGTCTCCTCATGTCACCAATCCTGCTAATGTTCTACCCAAATTATTCCTAAACATCTCCAATGACTCTCGGGAACTTACTTTGCTGCCCTGTCATTTTTACTAGCATAATCTTTTATTATAAGGCCCAAGCTTCTTTTTCCTTAGGTCCAGGCTATTGTACCTTCTCTGCCATCATCTGAGATGGAATAATTTCCACTCTTCCTTTATAATGCTACCTTCAAGGTATTTACAATCCCCGATCACGACCCCATTTAGTTTTCCTTTTCTACTTTACAGCTTTCCCAAACTCTCCTACTCATCTCCCTCCTTCTCGAGAGATTTTTTTTCATTCTTTCTACATTTCTCTAGATTCCCTACTTTCTTCCATATAAAGCCAAATAATGCTGGATGCTCCAGGTGCTGGAGCACATGGAAGAGAGGCGTGCAACCATTATCCCTCTTCACTGTGTGTGTCCCCTTCAGAGTGGAGTCTCAGAACTGATAATTATGCCACACATAAAAATAAGCATAATCCCAGTCAACTAGCCCTAGCAATAAATCAGGGAAACCCACCATTCACTGGCTGTCTTCCACTGCTGCCAGGGTCTCTGCCATATAACAGGACATAACTCACTCCTCACAAACATTTAATACCACATTTCTACGATTTACTATCTGATAATATTCAAATACTATTGCTGTATTATGCAGCTTACAATTGCACATGCAATTCCATAACAGCCTCACACTTTGGCATGCATTATGTAAGTTGGTATGAAATTGCCTGTCTTAAAACTCGTCTTCAATTGCAACCCAATATCATCGTTTCACACACAGAGCTTCAGGAACATTAAAAATTTAGCTTCTTCCCTATTTAGCAAGTTCTGCAAAAGGGAGCAAAACAGACAAACAGATGTTCCCTCTTCTGAGTCCCCAGGAGGTCTGAGACAAAGTAAAGAGACCCTGAAAATGGATACAGAGGCAATAACACTGAAGATACATTTAGTTTTTTTTTTTTTTTTCTGAGAAAAGAAAAAGGAAAGAAGCCTTTACTACCTTCTCTGGAAAAGTGGAAATACTCTGCATTTATGATATAGGTAAATGCTCTTCTGCACTAGAGAAATTATTACACAGGTTACTATGTTGCAAACATGAACTTTTTCATTTTACACTAGTTCACCAATTTACCACATCGCTTTTTCATGTTTGCAACTAGTATCACTCACAGCAGATAGTAGCTCAGAGATAGAGTATTAAAAGTTCTACCTGTTCTACCTCTGATCTGCCCTACTGCCAAATCTTTTAACTGAGACACACATCTTCTATTCCACAACTCAGATTGTACGGCCGAATATGAGTATACCCTCAGGGGAGGTGTTGCAAGGATTCTCATTCATCTTTAGTGGTAAAAGACAGATATAAAATATTTTCTTTGCAAGTTTTGAAAGAAAAGGATAAAAACCAAGCTTCCTGGCCTCAAATTAGGAAAGTAGGGAAAGCTGCACAAAAGGCATAAAAAAGCAAACTGTACAAAGAAGGTGATGTTTTTAATGAGATATTTTCTTAGGCAGAATGCTGAATGAAGTAGGAGACAGAATACCAAGCAAGATGTTTGACTTGGCTCTCTTTCTAAGGAGCTACATGACCCCGGCCAAGTCTCCTAAACTTCTGGGCCCCAGTTGTCCTTATGGATAAGCTAAGAGTATGGGCCACAAGGCCCCTAAAGCCTGATCCACTAGGATGGCTTGGACAAGGAACAGACTAGAATATATTGCATACTCATTGTCTTCCAGCTTAGATCAAAGAGGACTTGAAAAGGAAAATAGTGCAGGTAACATAAAGAGACAACACATATAGGCAGATGGTTTGCCAATTAGCTATTAAGAGTTTTCTTTTTCTTTTCTTTCTCCCTCACTCCCTTCCCCGATTTTCTGTCCTTTGCATTTGAAGATGACTATGCTGATGCAGCAAAACAAGTAGGTTGATATATTTGACCTTTGAAAGTCTCCTTTTTAATAGGGTTTGGCTCTTTGCCATTAGCAGGCAACTGGAAGGAGACTAGTATACCATGTGAGATAATTTGATAGGATGGTAGAAGGATAGGAAATGCCAAGCCCTGCTATGGGAAACATCAAAAGTCAGGGTCCTGAGGGCAAGCCTAATGTGATGGGGAGCCCAGTGGGAGGCAGTTGGGTTCCAGCAATGTTTCTTTCTGCATAAATATGCTAAGGTTTGCATTCTCTTCAATCTCAACTTTTTTTTTTTTAAGTTGGAAGAAGTTAGAAAAATATACTCCTTCATTGTAAGTAAAAACAAAGCAAGGATACACATAAAGAAATCTTAAACCTCAGAATTTTTTTCTCAGAAACCATGACTGACATTAGGGTCAGTTATTTAAACTGTCCTGAATAGACCATGTAAATGCACATGACAGGGCACGTTAAAATTAAAATGTGGACTATATGAGAAGTTCAGAACTCTATTTTGTTTAAAAATTTTGACTTTAAAGATTCTATGTAAATCACTTTTGGTTGATTTTTTTAAAAATATGTATTTTTCGCCAGCCTCTCAAGTACAGATAAAATTGAAGATAGAGTGACACTCTCCAACAAACTCTGCTATGGACAGAAACCAAGAATATGCAGACAAATTAATAGAGGTAGGGAAAGGGAGAGTCAATAAGGTGCTTAATAGACTCAAGGGCAGATTCACATGAAATTTGGGACAATCATTTGCTAAATCTAATAAAAATTAAAGACAATATTTCCATTCTCTGTACATTTATCAATTCACTTAATAAATAAGGAGCTGTTGGAGAAATACGTAAGGATATATGAGTGAAACCAATAGATCCATGAGATTGACCCTTGTTGTCAAGAACTATATAACTTAACAAAGAATATTGTCAGTATATAAGTAATTTCGAGTATAATGAGAGTTATGAAAGGGCTTAAGAAGTTTGCAAACTAATTGAATCACAAAGACAGATAAGCATGTTAAGAAATGTCCTTTAACAAATGTTCTTTCTTCTGAAATTTACGAATGGGTAGGAGAAAGTCAGGTTAGTGATCCCAGGCTGCCCATGAGGACTTCACAGTGGCTGCAGTGAGATGCTGTGGCTAAGGTGATAGAGCAACCATTGTGGGTAGATATGGCTGGGAATAGTATATATGAGGAGGATGAGATTGAGGCAAGAAAGCATACTACATAGGATAAACACATTTTCTTAAAAGTCTCTTTCATTCCCTCTCTCTCGTTTTCACTCTTCCCTCTCACACTCTTGCTTTGATGAGAGCATAGAAAGAAACAGAAAAGTGACTAAATGACATTCCCCACAGAGGTGGGCAGAGCTCTCCCATTTTTCAGGGCTTAATAGTTTAATTTATGGGATTTCCCTGGCTTTGTGGAAACTGGAATACGAAGAAAGCAAGAGGTATTAGTATGTAGAATCCACGGAATTGATGTACAGCCTATGTACTTTATATCTAAAACCAAAAATATATTAAGAAGTCCACAATTTAAAAAAAGCCACCCAAAATTGAAAATGGAAATTCTTCAGAGTTCTTGTAAATTTAGCACAGTTGACTCCAATACAATGCTTATCTTCCCCAGTGCCTTCATCTCCCGTAGCGAGCAGTGTGACAGGGGAACCAATGATTTTTGTGTGTAGTGCCTTGTTTAATTACATACATGAAGGGATCTAAGAAAATCTCAGCTGCAGTTGAGATGTGCTGTTAAGGAGAGACCAGATATCATTTTTAGTTTGGATGTCTACATGCAGTCAGATTAATATTCTACCTACCCAGTGGTAGAAAAACTGACTGTTATTGAAGAAGCGGGTGGAGAAAGAAAGCACAACCATTACTCACACCAATTGGCTTGACAAAGATGAGCTCTACTTCCTCCAGGTCAAGTAGACACTGTGGAAGCTGGGCTTGGGGCATTGTGCCTGATGCCTCTGCAACAGAGCTGCCTGCTAAGTTAATGCTTCCAAGTTTCAAGAAACAAATAAAAGGATTAATAGTATCTCCAGTAAAGTATAGGAGATAGTTTTTATCCTTTTGCTTTGTCCCTAGCTCTTGAGGAGCTCAAGCTTAGAGAAGGACAAGTACTAGAAACTGAAAGGTACCTCCAACCCTGAGGCAGCAATGGCAAAGGGGAGAGGTAGTTAGATACGTGTTAGAACTTTTTATATGGACTTACCAATTTTAATAGCTGAAATAGCTGGGAAGTTGTGGAATTCTTCTAGAACATTGTTAAAAGGTCAGAAGAGACACAGAGAGGGTTCAGCCTAGCACAGTTTGAGGAAATGATTAGAAGAAATAAAATGATCTTGTCTTATATCCCCCAAAGTGA
The DNA here is from genome assembly GCA_963574655.1 of Perodicticus potto. Lineage (NCBI taxonomy): Eukaryota > Metazoa > Chordata > Mammalia > Primates > Lorisidae > Perodicticus > Perodicticus potto. The sequence goes on along the minus strand of CAUYRH010115399.1, from coordinate 12,145 downwards.
GTTCCCTTAGTGAACACATTGGAATGAATTGTATGTGAAGTCCCCAGCCCAATCTCCAGAACTTTTGCAGCACTCTTGCCATACAAAGTGTCCTTAAAGTTCCCCATAAAATGTTTATAAATAGAGAAAATGGAAAATTATAGGTAAATGTACTTTTATTTACAAAATATTCATTACAAATTTTGCAAAGAGTTGGCCAACAAGTAGAGTTTGTTTTGTAAATAGTTAACAAAATTTTGTAATGAATATTTTGTAAATAAAAGTACATTTAGCTACAATTTTTCATTTTCCCTGTAGATGGTGATTTTATGGGTGACTTGTGAGATCCCCTATAGTTTTGAAGTCAATTGCTTTTGTTTCCTCAAGACAAGTGGGTTTTCTGGTACATCTTCCCTGCATAGCATCTGGGCTTAGGGATTAAACAACTTTCCGAAGATCAAAAACAAATATTCAGCATTACAATCAGACCAGAATGAAGGCATTATTTTACAATAAAGCAGAACAAATTTTCTCCATTCATCATTTGAGAATAATCCTATGTTTGCCTTTCCTTCATGTAACAAAAAATCTCCCTATTCTCCAATTCTGAGTAATCAGAATATCTTATAATGTTATGTGAAACCTTTGCCTTTAGAAGAAAAATAAAAGAAAATTATGCTTAGTGTTTACAACAATAACCTTCCCCCTCAGCCTTATCCTTCCATGAGTGGGAGTTGCAGAGCCCTGACAGGTTTAAAGAGCTGGACAAGTAGTGGTAAGCTTCTTGAAACTGAGACAGAGTTGAAATTGAGACAGATAGGATATTTGAGTCTAAAGGCAGGTCTGTCTTGAAAGGAATCTCATGAGTTCTCAGGATAGTTGTGGTGGCTAAGCCATAGACATAAATGGCTTTGCTTGGGAAACAGATAAAAATGAAACCTAAAATTAAGTTTAAGTAAATTTTATAATGAATAGGATTTTTATTATTTTCCTGAAAACTTCTATTACTTTATTTGATTGTCATATTTTAACATCTGTAAATACGATGGATATTATTATTTGCCTTATATATTAGAAAATGAAGGGAAGTAATATTTAAATCTATTTGGAAGATATTCAACATCATGTTTCCTAGTCTTATGCCCTGACCATTACATCCCAGTTCATCCTCCTACTTGGAGGAAAAAAATATATATAACCTAAATTTCTGGATGATAGTTCTTTCTACTAAAATATAGAGAAATATCTCTAAGAAGGAGGTTATATTGTTAAAGGGAATTTTTAAAAAAAAATCTAAAAACCTATGTATTGACAATGCTTTAACTCATGCTGTCATTATGTATTTAACACATTTAAATATGGCATCATATCATTGCTTTGATACATGTTACAGGTGGTAATTTTAATATGTTAGGGCACCTTTTCCCATCACCAAAAAATCCATGGATATCTTGAATGCTATCCTCCATCTACTGTCTTCATGAAAGTGATGTACCACCTCTGATGAGCCAAACTCTTACCCTTTTAGAACTTTCCATCAAGTCTGTTCATTACCCACAGCCATGGCACATTATAAGTGATTAGTCTGGTCCCATCTTCTCAACCCCAGGGGAAATCAGCTGATTGGAATTTACATGTAGGTTCATAAAAGAGCCCTGTGTTCATTTTATGGTGCCTATTTCTGTTTAGAATTAAGAGTGAAATGCCTCTTTCTCTATCCACTCTCCATTACCATAACGCACTGAGCTGATTTGACGTTGAAGTACTGGAAAGGTAGGGAGACCATCTGCTTTTTCCAACATGATGACTCCCCATATTTTGCAAGATGTGATCATTCAACCCCTTTTTCTAAGGGGAGGCATTTAAACATTCACTGTTAAATAGTTTTCAGATAGAAAACAGAATTGTATAACTCTGCAACTGCAGGATTCTATGGCACTTGGCCTTTGTCATACTGTGTCTCTGCATCTCCAGTGCAGGCTATGCCTTGTTGATTCAGTGAACAGTGTTTTATTTTGTTTCCACAGATATTATGTCTGTGGAGGATAGATCACATATCCTGATAGAGCTTCTTGATCTGAAAGCACACTTCACTAATCCCAGCTCTCACTTGTGGTTTCCAGTATTGAACAGCAAACCTCGTTATGAAAGGATACACAAGAAGCACAAAGGGCAGGAGTAGAAGTTGGCAAGTATGCAGAGAGCAGCTGAGGAAGGGAAGCAATCACAAAGCTTCCTACAAAACACAACATAGATGCCAATTCAGTTCAAAGGATATTAATGCCCAGGAAGTCTTTCATCACAGAGCATAGGTGACGTTATAGCTTATTGCACATATTCTAATGGAACATACGATGATTACCAAAGATAACTTTCTGCAAGATAGAAACTTGTAAACTTCTACTCACACAGACTTTTACAGTTAGAAGACTCACATAACCTTCCTTGGCCTTGAGAGAGAGCTGTCAGCAGTGTGCCTAATTGTTTGTAATGCTTTGTATGAGACACCATGTCTTTAAAGGCAGTGCATGAGTCTTCTGACTCTCTAACACAGTTCCCAGTTATAATGAGAGTGACTTGAAATTGCTCGCCTGTGCCATTGTTGTGTCTGGACTATTAAACCCTAAGTTCATGAAAGAAAGCAGGTACATGTAGTCTCTACTAGGTCAGAGGCATGTACTTGGCTAAGAAAAGTGCTGGCTTGAAAGAAGTGATTGATTGGGTGTTTTGAAGTGTTTATACAAACACGTGAACTGGTTACAGATATATTGTACCTGTGTCCTGAAAAGACAGTAATGGAAGTGACCATCTGGCAGCCTGCACTCGGTCTCAAATTTGTTCTTTTGGAGGGATAGTGATAGAGATAATAGAGGTCAAGGTGACTTTCCTACTAAAGTCTGGATGTGTAAGATTATTTGAATTGAAGGCAAAGTAATTAAATGGGTGATTTGTAAAGTATTTACTATTAATTGACCCATTATTCCTTCACTTCCCCAGTGATGTGGAAAGGATGCTTCTAAGTATTAAAATAATTGTTAGACTATTTGTTTGCTGTGATTCCAGGTGAAACTAGAACCTTTGTAGTCTCCATTGTAAACAAGTGAAACATTACTCACCAAGGAATATAAAATTGTGTTGACAAAGTCATATGGTATATTCTATGAACAGAATCAATGCTCAAGTGAGTGGTAATTGGGAGATGATTCTCTCCAACAAATATAATTCTTCTCATGACTACAGAACAGCAGAAAATATCAGACACAACAAAGAATATTCGCACAAGGACTCTGAGGTTAGAGAGAGCAGGTGTACTTAGATAAACAAATGAAGGAGGCATTTCGGAGGTGATAATACAGTCTCAGAAGCTGAGACTGAGAATAACTCAGGAAAGGAGTTAGCTGACCAAGGATAATTTCCATGGAACAGAGGCTGGATACAGGAGGAATTAGAAGAACCAAGAAGATAAGATATTCAGATTTACCCAGGGAAGAAACTCTTTTATTGCTATGTGGGCAAAGATTTACTCTTAGCTGTTTAGTGACTAGGAGAACAAAATTATACCTAACGCCTCATGTATCTCATATGTTGCATGTAAGACAAATATGTAACAAACTGCAAGTGTTCTATGGAAAATGGCTTTAAATATGTGTAATCTTAGCTACATTACTAAAATATTCCCTGTGATGAGGTAAATGGTTTGTAATTCCAATTTTGAAAGTTTTTCAGGAGAAAATCATTGTAGCAAATTTTGTGGTGTAGAAGTTAGGGGTACCAGATATCCTATCCTTTTTTTTATATATGTGGATGGACACAGATGAGTATTTTAAGGAAAAGTTTGGTCTGGTTGAAGTTTCTACTTGGTTTATCTCTGTACAGAAATAAAGGGACCATTTATTCCCAAAAGAATATTGATTATGCCTGTCTGTTTTCTCAGACAATATTATTCCCACATTCGTCATTTTTTAGTGGTTACTTTGCAATGCATTCTTTTTCCATAAATTAACAGCCTCAGATTTTATCTTTGGTAGCCTCTAAAGATATATGGGTCTGGATGGCACCCGTAGCTCAGTGGGTAGAACACTGGCCATATGCATAGGCCTGGTGGGTTCAAACCCAGCCCAGGCCTGCAAGGGAAAAAAAAAATAGCTGGGTGTTGTGTTGAGCTGGGTAGTAGTCCCAGCTACTCAGGAGGCTAAGGCAACAGGCAACAGAACCACTTGAGTCCAGGAGTTTGAGGTTGCTGTGAGCTGTGACGCCACGGCCCTCTACCAAGGGTGACTTAGTGAGGCTCTGTCTAAATTTAAAAAACAAAACAAAAAGATGTATGGGTCTGTGACTTTATGATTCTCAACCCTGATTCTCTTATGCATGGTAGAATAATGTGAGTTGCCCAAATCAGTCAAATACATATGCACAACTGCGTGCCCACACACACATAGTGGGGTCACAGCTGTAAAGTGTCTGGTTTTATACCATATGGGTGTGTGTGGGGGTCTGAACATTGGTATTTAAAATTAACCCCCAGAAGAATTCTATTATAATTTTCAGCCAGGCTTACAACCCACTCTTCTAGGGAAAAAATGTACAGTTTTGCTGAGGCACAAAATTGAATCTTTTGTGCTTGGAATGAGTGATTCAGTTGGTGAAAGAAGTCAGCCTGCCAGTCCGCTTCTGCACCCCTGGACAGTCTCGTTTTGCTCTGTGTGGTTTTCTACACACACCGACTCTTACAAAATCAACAACAAATTCACAAAGAGCAAACAAACAAAAGCAAACCAAAAGAACACTTTGCTTCTTCTTCTTTGTGAAAATTGCCTGAACAGGAATAGTCACTCGGGTTTCAGATGTGAGGGAAGAAGTTGTGAAGAAATTTGGGAAAACCCAATGTTAAGAATCAGCCAAATGGATTTTAATTAAGCAATTGTACTCCTTTATCTACATGCTGATATTTTGGGGGTTGTAAGTTAATACAAAAAAAAAGGAAAAGATCTGCCTGACTAGCTAGATGTTAGATTTTACTGGCCTCATCACGTTCAGGATACTTCATCAAAGAAGCCGAGGCTGATTCCAGAAGAGCTCAATGGTGAACATTATAAATGAGGATAGAAAGGCTTGTGACGGCAAGCCAAAGATGTGCTTGCTTATGTGTATGTGTATGCACTCCAGCAAAAAAGCAAGAAAATAAAATTAAAAATCTCCTCTGCATTGAAATAGTTCCATTTGCCATTGCAGCGATTCCAAACCTACCAGCCACTGATTTATTCCTCATCCCAAATTAGATGTTAGTCTCAGACCTCTTCGTTATTAATTATTGTTAGCCCTTGGCACCTCCAGTCACTTACTGCACATGGGTTCTAAAAAGTATGAGTTGTATGATCTATTTTAATAGATACTAGTAAGATATTATTTTAGTAAGCATTACTAAATATTTATTAGATTTAGGAACCATATTTTAATATCTAAAGGCAGATATTTATGAACTGTTTTGTTTGTTTGGGTTTTTTTTGTATAGACAGAGTCTCACTTTATTGTCCTTGGTAGCATGCCATGGTGTCACACAGCTCACAGCAATATTTGTGAGCTGTTTTCAGCAAGAGATACTTTATTTTCTCGTCTTGTTCACTTGGAATTATTTCAAATCCTGTGTTTTGTCCAGTGAAGGCTCCTTAAAAAATAGTCAGTCCATACTTGCTGGTGGGCTCCAATTCAGCTTACAGCACCTTCTTTCCTATCAGTAATCATTCACCTATGACTTCTAAATTGAACTGCTCTTGATCTTTGTACCATGAGAAGGCTGTGGAAATAAGAAGAAAGTGACCCAATGTTCCTATTTTCTTATTTTTTTCTTGTATTCTAGACATATGTTGTTGTTGTTGTTGTTTTTGTTTTTGCTTTTTTTGAGACAGGGTCTTTGCTCTGTCATCCAGGCTAGAGTACAGTGGCATCATAATAGGTTATATAGCCTCAAACTCTTGGGCTCAAGTGATCCTCCCACCTCAGCTCCAATGTAGCTGGGACTATAAGCATGCTACCAAGTCCAGCTAATTTCTCCTGTTTTTTATAGATATGGGGGCCTCATTATGTTCTTCAGTTTCATCTCAAAATTTGAGCTTCAGGTAATCCTCTGTATAGGCCTCCCGAAGTACTAGGATTATAGGCATGAGCCACCATTCTCAGCTTAGACATTCTTTTAAGACATAAAGCTTTGTAATCCCCATAGTGCCAAGATACCCAATGCAAGCTTTCTTATAGAGGTACCAGTTTTTGAAAAAAAGTTGTCTTCTTATCATGGCTTTTCAAAAAATTTCTCTTTCTATTCTCACAAATTTAAGGATCAAACTATCATTCTCACTGTATTTAATGATGGACAAGTGATACTGGAATAAAGGTTTTTCTCCTAAAAACCGTACTTGGCTAACTTTGTCACCAATATTTTTATAAGCTATAAAATTGCTATACAATTGCTAATATCTGTCTTCCACCTGCCAGCCACACATGAATTCTTTACACATAAGAAACAGGCATTCTGCAAACAAATACTCTGCTCACTGATGCCCAGAGTTAAACCAGTGGAAGCCTTTTGCTTAAGGAACTGCATCAGACTAGCCTCCCTTGACTCCCCAAGATTTATTTTCCCAGAGGAGTGTGCAGCAGTCTCTGAGAAGTCTTGCATCACCCCCCTGTTAACAACACAGTTGCCTTCTGTCCCTGTTTCTCTGATATTTGGACTACTATGTGTTATGTTTAGTAATCCTTGCCACTAAGGCCAATGAAACCCTGACACCTCCATAAATGTATCTTGTACTTATCATTGACTTTCTTTCAGCTAGTTCCAGGCAAGAGCCCCTCTTGGTCCTGATGGTGCAAATGGCCCAAGTATAAAACTTGTATTTGTTTGAGGAACCTCAAGTGGGATTGCATCAGCAATATTTCTACATTCAGCATAGCCCCAAATTAATTGTACTTTTATTGTGTTCAAATTTATCTCCCATCTGAATTTCTTTGGATAAATGGATCGTGTTTTTTTATTATCAATATTTCCTTAGAATGACTTGCATATGCTTTGAACATAATGGCCAATTCATTTACTACTAAAAAATTCACAAAACTAAATTGTACTTTCTTAAAATTCACAGTCCTCCCTGGCTGCACGTTTAAAATGTTCAAACTGTTCTTTTCTTATTTTTTTTTCACTAAATTGAGTTTAGTCCTAACTCATTCAAAATTTCTGGAAACCTTCTTATTATTTTCCTGATTTTAACTTCCTCTGAATACATAAACAGGTAAAAAATTTTCTTAGAATCTGTTTTAAATCAGATAGCTCTCTTAGAGTTTGAGGGACTTTTTATCCTATGCATTAAACAAACAAACCAACAAACAAAAACCTTCTGTTGAGCCTTCCTATGAACCTTTCTGTGCTCACGAAACATCACTTTCCTGCTTCTTTGGCTATTTCCTTATTCTCTTTCCTTTTATGTATGTCTACAACCTGCTTCCTTCCTCTCTTTCCATCTCCTTCTCCTCCCTTCTTCTTACTTTTTATCCTCCTTCTTGTATTTGAATTGGACCATTATGCTTTAATAGTATAAAACTAATGGAAATATGTACCTCTAGACATGTATGCATTTCCACATTGATCATAGACTCTGACAGGAGCAATAGTATATCACTAACTGAAAAAGTGGAAAGAGACAGGAATTCCATGGGAGCACAGAGATTGCATATATCTAAGCACCTAGTCTGAGGCTTTCAGAATAAAGAAGACAAGCATATCTTTTTTAGTCTACTATATGTCTTCTCTTATCCCTGCTCCCTCTTCTGTCATCAAGTAATGAGTGAGCAGGATAAAATATCCTATAAGTGATATTCAGTTAAGTTATTTTAATAGCAGTTTCATTATATTCAGCCATTGAAAAAGGCAAAAACTGAGCCCCAGGGAACTGTAATGACTTGACAAAGGTCATTTTAGCAGTAAATGACAGAGAAAAGAGTGGTTCCCAGAGACCTGACCTCTCAGCCCTGCCTCACCATTCTCCAAAGTTCTACTTTCCCCTGATACTACCATAGATACTTCTGTTATTGTGATGATAACAAAACATTAGTCCTGCTTCTTGCTTTATATTCTAAAAATGTTTGTCTTTATTGAAACGGAGAGATTGAGAATTCTGAGAAAAAACAAGTTTTAATGAAATGAATTTTTTTTATAGATGCTTGCATTCAGGTCTAAAAAGATATCCCCTTTCTTTGCCCTACTAAACAGTGATTTGCTTATTTGATCTTAATGAGAATATAAAAATTCCAAATGTAATTACTTTATAAAATAAGAAAAGAAGGAAGTAAGGGAGGGAGGGAGTGAAGAAGGATGAAAGGAAAAAGAAAAAAATGAAGGTAGGTAAGAAGGAAGGAAGGGAAGAAAATAAGAAAGGAAAGAATGAAGGAACAGAGGAAGGGAAATGCTTATAGTATATTCTTTTTTCGATAAGGACCACAGCATAAGAATGTGTCAATACATAATTTGTGTTGTCAGAAATATTTGCAGCTCTCCCATCTGTTTTGACTATTCATTGCCAAATAGAAAATATCAAGATAAAAAGCATTTTCAACTTAATCTTATAATGTGATAAGTCTGTGAGGTGCTCAAAACATATGTATTATACATATAAGGGGAATGAAAGACCAGATGTTATCCAGATGCATGAACGAGGACAGTCTTGTGGTATAATGCAAGAGGGAAGTGTACAGAAATGTGAATACCTCTCTGTTTATCATTTTCAATTTATACTCCATTCTTACGGAGGTCTTAAAATTTTCCATTCAAAAATACATGCATTTTTACCCGAAAAACATAGAGCTTTAAACATAAATGCGTCACTTTTATTTAATAGCTATCGCTTTAACTGGAAAATTATTGTCCAATTAAAATTCAAAATTTGACATGAATTAGTTTTTAGAGAAAGGTGTCTATCTGATTTGGACTCAGCTCATAATTGGTTACTTCATGCGATAGAATGGGCCTTGGAAAATGAAACAGAACTGTCACATGTGACCACAAGAACTAACTAGCAAGTGAAGGTTTTGGCACACAATTCAGCACCTGGAGGTGCAGAGTTCCTGGCAAAAGATTGGTGAGATTTCTGTCAACCAAGTTGCCCACTCTATGAATGTGTAACTTTCTTCAAGGACCTTTGCCTAGAAGGTAAGAGGCTGTCCTTATTATTTACTTGGAAACATTTAAAGATATTTCTCCTTGCTGTGTTCTGGAGTTAAAACCAAAACAAAATAAAACAAAGTAAAATTGAAAAAAAAAATGCTAGACAGTATCTTCAGTAAAACACTACTCACAGACAGTCATAGAACACAGATGGCAATCAAGATACCCTTTTTGCTTTTTCTCATCTGCAGAACTCAGTTTATTCAATTTTCTCATGTAACTCTGTAATAATAATTTTTTGTAAATGCATCTAATTTTTTTATTATTTAGGTAACTGTAATTTCAGAAATTTCAAACATGAAATAATAAATGCACAGCAGGGAAACATACCAGTTTCGTTACACTGCATATTCCATTTTTTATAATATTCTTAATTATTGTTGATATTTCTTATAATGGGACTACATTACCAAATAAAATTTCTCTTGAGGGCAGCAGGAATCATAGGACAATGTGCAATAAAAAATTCTCTAATCCAGAGATTTAGAAAGTTTGACAAATACAATACATTCATCTGCCAGCCAAGAAGATACACTGAGTACCACCCTGTTCTAGAGGGCAGAAATTAGAAGAAATAAAATAAGGCATTCTTAGAAACTGTGTGTACACTGGGCACATGCAGGCCCCATGTGTGCTGTTCTCTATGCTCTTCTGTCTCTCTCTGGACTCAGGATGAGATTGCTCTTCTTGGTCACCTGCTGGTTGGTAGGGTAATGTGTCTACTTCTGTTCAAAGCCTCGCAGTGGAAATGAGATATTTGACTACCTATTCTAGCCTTTGCAGGCTTCTTTCCCACGGTCTCTACAATGACATTTGGTAATATTGTAGATAGTAGCTGATCTTTTAGATAAGATTGGAGAATAAGGACAAAGCCAGGAAGACCATCCTGTTCTCATAGGACAGAGATGGATCCAGAGCAAAAAATAATGTTTGGCATTTCAAAACACTGAGATATTTGCTACTATATTATTGGCTAACCTCTGTTGACTAATAGGTACTATGAACATCTAAACATATAAATAAAAAATAAATTAATTATATTTACAATAAATATATATGAATATCTCGAAAGATATAAGTTTACTATGCTAATTATAAATTATGCTTAAACCTCTTGCATCTCAAGTTTCTGGGCAAGATATTTGATGGGTAATATCATATGTTCTTAATTTTTCAAAAATAAGGAAACATGAACTTTATTAAAGCTTTCTTAGAGCTGCCTTAACAAAATACCACCAACTGAGTGGCTTTAGACAAGGAAAATTTATTCTAGTACAGTTCTGAAGGCTAGCAGTTCAAAACTAAGATGTCAGCAGAGCCATAGTACTTCCAAAGGCCATAGGGAAGAATCTTTCCTTTCCCCTTACTTAATTGCCTTGTCTCCTAACAACTGTTGGTGTTTCTTGGCTTGTAGACGCATCACTACAAATTTTCACCTTCATATTCTCATTGCCTTATTTCCTTTACATTTGTGTATGACCTTCTGATAAGGATAACTGTCATTGAATTTGGGGTCAATCATATTTTATGATTCTGGGTGAACAAGAATTTTTTGAGGAATATTACCCAACCCAGTATGAGCAATGCTCAAATATTCTCTATGTAATTATGTGGTCAATGTCACAGACACAACCCAATTATGCCAAGGGGTTTAGACCTATTCTTTTCATTATAATAGAAAAAAATAATTGAGGGCAAAGACAAATTTTCATTCATCTTTGACTTTTCCATTCTTAAATAGATATGAAGTAAGTATTTGCCAAATGAAAAACTGATTAGACACATAAAATCATTATTTAACAAATGGCAATTAGATTTCTGAGACTGAGTCCCTGCATCCTTGTTTTGATAATTCTTCTGCTCTTTAGATAATTATCTTGTCTGGAACTAGAACCCAGGCTATTCATATTAGTTTTTTTTTATTTTTCTCTATATGTCAAATTGTTTTTTTCTTTATGTATAAAGTGAGCATGTTCAGGAGAACTACAGAGCCCTGTTTGGGGGATTAACAATATCGAGTAGACAAGCACCATTACTAAACAGGAATTAAATATCTACTCAGTGTTGACAATGATAAAAAGGAAAGTGGACAATTTGAATCCCATTTTGAAAATTAACAACCAGGTTGATTTAGGTCATTTAGAAGCACATAGATATGTTGAACAGTATTGAACATGATAAGTACACAGAATATAAAGCTTTTAGAGTGTTATTGGCCTGAAATTAATTTCAAGGTTTAGGGTTATCAAATGAGCTTTATTATAAATAACTTTAATTAGGACCTGTGTTAAGGAATTGCTTTGCCTGAAGAAGGTAATATTTTTGAAAAAAATATGCTTTGCTCATTTATTTTTTCTGACTGGATCTACTATTACAACTTGAAAAAATAAGACACAATGGTGAATGAATTTTGGAGGGAAGAAGCTTGAGAACTTTTATGTAATGTTCTTTTGTTTATGAGAACTCTGTAATTTAGAACTCATGGTTATAAGGAGATGATAGTTTAGAGACAAAAGGAACTTAGTCAGGGTACATGAAAGGAGGGGCTGTATGTCCCTGAATAGGGTTTTTTATTTTATTTTATTTATTTATTTATTTATTTTTTCTTTACAAGGATGTAAACAAAAAAAAAATTTTTTTTTTGAGAGTTTACTGGGCAGTTTCACAGTATACCATTTTGGGAACACTTCCAGAGCCTCTCCCTCGACTCAATGCCTAAGCCCTTAGTTCCCAAGAACATCTTGTTACACCACCAATTGAAGTAAAACAACACAAAATGCTGCCACTTCACCCAAAAGTGGTGTTTTTAATCTGCCCTTTCTTGACGGCTCAATGGGTCATTAGCAGAAGGCCCATTGAGTGCTTTTAAAAGGGGGCCTGAATAGGATTTTAGTTTCATTGCAGTTTTGCTAAGGAATGTCCTTAAAAGCTTCATAAGTCCTACTTTACTTGGGT
>CAUYRH010115394.1:0-82642 GCA_963574655.1 Perodicticus potto | reverse complement strand
GGGCAGGATTTGAACCTGCCAGCTCTGGTGTACGTGGCTGGTGCCTTAGCCCGTTGAGCCACAGACACTGAGCCACACCTTTAGGTATTTCATCCCAACACTACTGTTACTCTTTTCTCCTCTGTTGTAAGAGGATTATTTTATTTCATGTCTACTATAAGTCTTGGGATTGTTTTTGAATGTATTCATGAATTTTAATATGATTTCAATGGCAACATTATAATTTGTCCTCTCCAGTTTTATTTTTTTCCAAATGACTCTGCTAACAAAGTACTTTGTTTTATTGTGCAATATCCAGCAATAAAAAATAATTTTCAATTTATCTAAATTCTTATTAATAATAGTATATTTTCTTTACTAGAGTATTGCATACATTAGAAATACATCAGCGATAAAGTAATCAAATACAGTCTTAAACAAAGACTGACTCAGATTAAAGGGATCTGTCAGAATTAATAATACTGGGACACTTCTAACAGAGTTGATATTCTACATCATTTTAATTATTTTAAAATTAGTGAGTGATGTAATAAGAATTACAATGTGAGTAATTGTAATTGTGTAATTAAAAAGTATAATTAGTAGAATAGTTCTTAGACTGTAATCAGATTTAATTCAGTGATTTATATTAATATCAACCACTATTTTATGTTGTTGCCGAGCAGGACTTACCTTAACTGAACCAACATCTTCATAGAAATTATTGTATTCTTCAGTCCTTTTCTACACCAGCAGATGACAATTAGTAACACAGGTTAAGGGTTCTGAAATAGAAAGAGATGATGAATATTTATACGGAGTCTGGTTTATTCTATAACATTTTGTATGTGAACTGGAATTCAAACGTAAAAGAATGTCTGAAATAATTTGGATGCAAATGTGAAAGAATATATGAGATGAGTAATTGCATTTGCCTAATAGATATTCTGGATTTCAGGGACATGATTATTCAAAGTTACTTCTTACTTTGATAAATTGCAATGCAATGTGATATAAGGTGACTAGTCTTAAAAAATCAAAATTCAAGTAATCATACATAAATGTATCATATAAAGTCAAATAAAACTTTAATAAATGCAAGGTGGCATAAAGATAATTTATGTAAATAATTCGTCCATAAAATCTGCATTAGCTTGTTTGTAAAGGAAATACATTTATTATAAATGACACTATTGCTAGCTAGGTGGCTTTGATGAAAGAAAGTAAATACAAAAATATCTCTCTGAAATGTACTTGGAAATAAAATACTTTTATACCAAAAATTGAATTTTTCTCATTTTTTTCACTCAGCAAAGAAAACACATTTTATGATCTTTCCTATAAGGAGTTTATTTATTTCTAAAAATTATCAAGCTACTAATCAGTGAAGATTGTAGTTTCTTCATGCAGATATAAAAACCTAGCTTTTATAATGTTACCTCAAGTTTTGTTATGATAATGCAAAGTTAATGACATTGTCATCCAGTTTCAGCTATTAAAAACATTAATATCCGAAGAGAACTTTTCTCTCCCCACTTGAGTTCTCTCTCTCTACCAGGAGCTTTAGTGTTTTCTGTATTCTTTTCTGTAAATAAACTCTGTCTTACCACTGGGGGCGAGGGGGGGAATGCCATGAAGGCTATCTTAAACAGTTTGATGAAAACATTTCAGATTGTATATGAAACCAGCACATTGTACCCCTTGATGGCACTAATGTATGCAGCTGTGATTTAACAAAAAAAAATAAAAAAAAAGAAAAAACAAACAAACAAAAAAACCCATTAATATCATTTTCCCCTTAATATTAACAGGTAAATATAATGATTAGCATAGTCAATAATTATATTTATTTATAATTTTATTGCTAAGCCATATGTCTTTATTTCCTAAGTTTTCAACAAACAATTCTCACTTCTCTAAAATATTTGGGCTATAGAAATGTGTTTGAAATTTCTAATGTATTTGAATTTCTTGGCTCTTCTTATGGCAAGCATAAGGATTAAAGGAATATATTCTTGTGCTTATAGTCAGAAGAAAGGTGTGTGGTAAGTTATTTTATTTTTATTTTAACTAATAATTCATTCTTTGCCATATAATAGTATTGATACCAGAATTTCCTTGCAAAGTCCTTGGTCTAGGGAATAAAAGAATGAATTCATGGATCATGAGTAGGATGGATGGATGGATGGATGGATGGATAGATAGATGAAGGATAGATTTTGTTATTAGATAAGAGGAAAGCGAAACCTTTAGCATGGCAGAGGGGTCCCTGAGGGTTGCCACTTTTGTTTCTCTGTCTAGGGATTTGTATACAGTTTCTAATCATATCTTTTTCCCTGCAGGCAGGGGGGTTAGGGGAAATGAAATGTGTGTCTAAAATATACATCAAAGCCATGGGTGCAAAAGCCCTATAGGAAGAAGTTAATTTTAAAACTGCCACTGTGTAGGAGTGCAGAGATGCTTGGGGCCTTCAGCCCTTCTCAGGGAGTGGTGACTTAGGTGTCACATTGATCAACTTGGTTATGAGCCTACTTAGGCCCGGAAATGGAGTCCAGGTCCAGCCCTGGGTGGAATAACCTGCATCAGTATGATTAATCTCTTGTTTACTGTTATCTTCATTTTTTTCCCCATTGATTTCCATTATACATTCCAAAAATTGTAACTGAGAGAAGCTTTCTGGGATCATCTCTACACCTCAAATGTTCTTTTCCATGTTCAAAAAAGTCCAATAGGGAGCTACATCCATAGTTTATGGGGTTCAGTACAAAATGATGACATCAGGTCTCAGGGCCACAGAGTGGCTCACCCCTGTAATCCTACTGCTCTGGAAGGCTGAGAAGGGTGGATCATTTTAACTCAGGAGTTCCACACCAGCGTGAGTAAGAGCGAGACCTCATCTTTACTAAAAACAGAAAAACTAGCTGGGCATTGTGGTGGGCTCCTGTAGTCCCAGGTACTCGGGAGGCTGAGGTAAGAGGACCATTCAAGCCCAGGAGTCTGATGTTGCTGTGAGCTATGACATCAAGTCACTCTACTGGGGCAACAGAGTGACACAATTAAGTAGAATGAAATGAGATTTAAATTAGAATAGTTTATTTTCTGAATGTAGGGAGGAAACATAAGAACTATAAGAAAAAATGGAAAAGTTAATATGCTTTTGAATCTACTACTTCTTCAAATTAAACTTATGCTATTTTCTTAGTTTTGTTTTTATAGTAAGAAATCCATGTTCTTAACCAGTACCCCAGTGAACTGTATTTATTTTAACTTATTTAATCTGATAAAAACTCTCTGTGGTTTGTGTATATTAGAGTTTTTCTTTTTTCTGTTTTTTTAGTGTAGAGCTAAATACTCAGAAGCAATGATAGAGCAAGTGATTTGTCAAGATCACTCATTTATCAAACGATAAAGATGTAATTTGGATACCATCCCCCAAGATAGATGAAGATGAACCAAAACTACAGATAAAATATCTACTTTTTTTTTTTTTTTTGTAGAGAGAGAGTCTCACTTTATCACCCTCAGTAGAGTGCTGTGACATCACAGCTCACAGTAACCTCCAACTCCTGGGCTTAGGAAATTCTCTTGCTTCAGCCTCCCGAGTAGCTGTGACTACAGGTGCCCACCACAACGCTAGGCTATTTGTTTTGTTGTTGTTGCAGTTTGGCCATGGCTGGGTTTGAACCAGCCACCCTCAGCATAGGGCCGTCACCCTACCCGCTGAGCCACAGGCGCTGCCCCAAATATATTTTTAATTACCTTCTTTAAACAAATCATTCTCAAATATGCCATTCCTCTCCGCAACTTGCCATTAATACCCAGGAAAGGGGGTTCCAATTCCAGAAGGAATTACATATATATTTTAAAACAATAAAATGTAGTTATGAATGATGATTTTGGAAGTATTTTGTAAAGGAAATTCAAAAGAATAGAGAGCATATTTCAGGGATTAGTCTAAAAAGAAGGTTAACAATAAGATTTAACTTAAATTTTCTTTTTTTTTTTTTTTTGCAGTTTTTGGCCAGGGCCGGGTTTGAACCTGCCACCTCCAACATATGGGGCCGGCACCTTACTCCTTTCAGCCACAGGCACTGCTCACGATTTAGCTTGAATTTCTTTCAAATCTCAGAACTAGCAGAATAAAACTGAACTTAAAGCCAAAACCTTTTTTTTTTCTCTCTGCCTAAACGTGTAACTTTTTTTTTCTAATTGAAAGCATAGATGCAAAATTGAGACAGGTTCAGTGGTTCTGAGAAGTGACAGGTAAATGTGCTATTTAACTCCTAATTAAGTTCAGTTCTTGGAAAAATAGAACTGAATGCATTTGCCAGAGGAATGAACTTTCTTGAACTATGGTATTCACAAATCAGTTCTGAAGCTTTTTTCCCTTTCATCTGAACTTTGTAAGTCAGACTATGTGAAGGAAGAGTCTGATCTTTTTTCACGTGTTGTCCATTAATGTGCCTTTATATATTATACAGGAAACAACTATTGATTATTTAAAAAAAAATTTCACCCAGTATACAAAATAGAGTACTTAAGATCATCACATCTTAATAATAATTGAAAGCAATCAAGATGTCCTTCAATGTAGAATGGAAAAATATAATGTGGTATGTCCACATTATTATGGTATATCCACATAATGAAATACTATCAAGTTGTTCAAACATGGTGACTGTTTCTAAGTGACAAAAGTATCCTGTTAAAAATTACTGCCTGATTCCACTGTACTGGGAAAACAAAAATTATAAATAAATAAATTACAAATAAAGCCATGGTTGTCAGGAGTTTAGATAGGTGTTGAATCTATGAAGCCCGGAGATTTATTTCTCAGGACTTTGAAATTATTCTGCATGATGCAATGATGATAGATTCCTAGTATTTTGCTCTTGCTGAAATATACAGCACTTTAATAGCATACAGTATGAAAGCTGATATATGAAAATTATAACAAAATAGCAAGTTAAGGAATCCTAGGATGGAATTCAGAGAGTGACAACGAATCTAATTGTATTCACCAATATATGAGCAAACTACCCAGAGGCAATGCTGAAAATGGTGCTGACATAAATAACTTTGGAGATAAGCAGTCTGTAAGACTGAAGGCAGAATGAGCCATATGTAAACAGTGCCCTGTGCAAGAGCATACTTTGTCTCTGCAGGGCATATGTTAACAATTCTGTAATTACTCTGTATGTACACTTGCATTAAATAATTTAGTGAACTTGGTATGTTCAGGTTGGAAAGTGAATTAACCATTTATTTCAAAGCTAAACAGGACCTTACTATACAATCCAAGTTTCCCACTGTTAGAGTGGGCGATTACAAGCCAGCAGGATTAAGCCAGTGGAATTTTGTGTGTGGTGATAGATGACTGTTGGAGACATTGGTATCAACTCGTGTTTAGATTTATGTAAATTTAGCTAAATGATAGATGATGTGTGCACACATGTGCTAGGGTTAACACCTATATTTCCTTTGTCAGTTGATGAGACCTAGAAATATTCACTCCCTTGTCACAAAGAGAACACCTCGCAATTCTGATCTTGATTTCTGGTGTCATTCTCCAACACAAGATGTGAAGGATCCATGATGAAAATGGTGATTCAAGCATTGGGTCATTAAAGGTCCAAGATGAGCCTGGAGATTTTTGCAGTTTCAAAAAGTAGAAAAGTGTTCAAAAACAAACAAACAAAAAACAAACTCCCATATAATAATGGGTTAGGATTAAGGTTAGGCTTAGGTTACCTAGGAACAAAATGGAAGAGTACCCAAGAATCAAAACTATAGCAATTTGAGTAGGAAAATAAATAATTCAATAATTTATTGCAACCCAAGTGTAAAAAAAGTACCCATGAGTCCATAATGATGTCAATAAATAAACGAGTAAATACATACGTACAAAAAATCTCTCATTAGAAGAATACCGAATAATTTATCTGGATACTCTCATTCAAGCTGGTGTTTATAACTCACAACCCTGGGTGTAGGCTACACATCGTGACTTTCTTCTATTAAGTATAATATGACAAGATGGGGAAATAATAACTTTCCAGTGAGGAAATCTAAGAAACTAAGTCTCAGCCTGCTGATCAACAACCACATTAGCAGTGAACGTTGATGGTGTATAGCTAATATAATGTGATAAAACATGTCTCTGATCTTCTTTCAATTAAAAAAAAAACATAAAATTAGCTGAAACAGGAGAAACCATACACAATCAAGTACTCTACAATTACATGACTAGACTTCCTCAACACCATCAAAGTTATCAAAAGCAGCAAATGTCTGAAAAGTAGCACTCCCAACTCTGAAGAAAAATAACAACTAAGAGTAACAACCCAATCCTAGGTAAGATACTAAAACACAAAAATGAAGTAGGTAGAAACTAAGAAAATAGGAATATGATATGGATTTTAATTTACCATAATGTATTAATATTGGTTTATTAATTATAACAAACCATACTATTTTAAAATCCTAACAACAAGGACACTGGGTGTTCGCTATATAAGAATTATAATATCACTGAATCTTTTCTGTAAATTAAAAACCAAATTAAGAAAAATAGTAGATGTTTAAGAAATTATCAGAAAAATCCATGTGGTAGACACACCACATATTTTAATGACAAACATAAATTTCATAGGTATTAATTAACTCTATTTAGTCCAAGACTAAATCATAACATTAGACATTTTATTTAAGTTTTCTGATTCTAAATATTTTCTTAGTGATTTAAAAAATACAGTTCTAAAATAATATCTAAGCTCAAGCTTACTTTACCCTTCCTCCAAAATACAACACAAAAATAATAATCGATATTTTCTTGGGTGGTTTTAGGTTACTTTCCTCAAAGAAAGGAACATCCAGATGTATCTTGTGTATTTTTTCTAGGGTTCTCCTTTGTATCCTATAAAAACATGTCCTTGAAGAAAGATGCTAAAATGTTCAATGTTTTTTTTTTTTTTTCCAAAGCAGGAATTCTTGAAGTAGCTCCTGTGAGTGACAGCTGAACACCAATTTTTGACTACTGGAAAAGGAGTCATGTTCACAGCACATAAATATTCACAGAGATGGTGTCTTTAAATATAACTTGCAAATAAATCTGACAGTAAAAATGTATTTTATGTTACCCAGTGGAATTGGAGTGAACTTTTATTCTTTCCATTTTCCTTGAAGAATTTTAAGAAATTTGCTTCAAATTTTAGCATCTGCTACATTGATTTATATTTTCAAAGAAATTTGTAGGTAGTTTCAATTTATTTTATATTGACCTTTGCCAGCTGATTAAATTTGTCCCCTTAAAATATTTTATTTTCCATTTACATCAAACATACATACATCTG
This sequence comes from Perodicticus potto, assembly GCA_963574655.1. Classification (NCBI taxonomy): domain Eukaryota; kingdom Metazoa; phylum Chordata; class Mammalia; order Primates; family Lorisidae; genus Perodicticus; species Perodicticus potto. The sequence goes on along the minus strand of CAUYRH010115394.1, from coordinate 75,311 downwards.
TTTTCATTCCAGTGACATTGGTGATATAATAACATATAAGAGCATCCACTAATAATAATCCTGTATGTGGAATACGTGGTTTTAGTACAGGATTGATTAGATGCAAATTACAAGGAGATACACCACGTGAGTATAGCACTTACAACTGGGTGTATAGGTCTGCATTTTTTCCAGGTAATTATTTCTTGTATTTCAACATTTCCATGTATTCTATGTCTACATTTTTTCTATTGACATGATGAATATGTAAATACTATTTTGGAAGAAAATAATTAATAAAATAGGAGCTCCCCCAGGGTTATAATGACCATGACCTCAGGTCACGTCTCTACGAACACTGCATTACAGCAGTTGTCCTAACTTTCTAATTCATCTTCTCTTACTACAGAGACATCTCATTTATTTCCAGGCATTTTGGATTCCTTGCTGTTAGTTAAAAATCTAAGTAATGCACAGAACTTCCTCTTAGCCTTTGCTCATTTCCCCCCCACCCTTTGCTTGTTATATTCTTTCCCCATGTATCTACATGGATCACATTTCCACCCTCCCCCCTTTTAGATCTCTTTTCAATGTTACCTTACTGAGGACTTCTCGCAGGCCTCATTAAAATTGCAGCTCCCTTCCAGAGACTTCCCTATTGTACTCACCCACTTTGTCTCTTTCCCATACCATATATTACTACTGGTATAAAATTACATGTTTACTTATTTAGTTGGAATATAAGTCCATGAAGGCAATGCATTTATTGATTTTAATCTTTACTACATTTCCAACACCTCTGTAGTGCTAGAGATAGCCTCTTCATTTGAAAAAATATTTGTATATTTGTTTAAATTGTTTAGAGAAAGGGAAATAATGAAGATCATAGATTCACATGGATTCTTTTCTTAGAATTAAGTGCATTATAATCAATATTCATTTCAATGTATTTAAAACATTTTCAGAAAAAAAAACTTTTCATACAAAAAAATCAAGCAATGATTTACTCAGAGGGTATAGTACAATGAATTTTGATTCCAGAACAGCCTCCTTTAGTTTATTGAAGTAAAACATTTGTACGAAGGAAGAATAAGCTTCCTATATCTAGTAAGCCATGTGTGAGAAAGAGTCTTCAATTCACAGGATATTCAAACTTGTTAGGTTCAAATGCCAAGTGTGCAGAAGAAAAAGAACAATGAATGCATTCTCTTAGAAATGCAGAATGTACCCTCAATTTATATAAGTGTACAGTTTATATGAGAGAGGAGAAAATCTGATATTTAAGATGTAAAGTATGAAGAAAGAACTTTACAACAGAATAGAATCTGGCTGTTTCCCATAAAAAAATTTGCATCCCAATTTTGTTTTTTCTTTTCTTTAAACAAAGAATTTCATGAGGACAGAAATACTGCGTTAGAAATTATGCCAAAATTATAGTAATTACTTCAAAGACGGCAGAGCTTAATGGACAAGAATCTGAAAGGTAGTTAAAAAGGGGCATTCAAAATGATAGTAATCATTTTTCTATAAGCACTTCACAGTTCATTGGTTATTGTTTGGGTACATATACACGTATAAACTTTTATAATCTATGTGTACACGTATACTTTCGTGCATTTTATATATATATAGAAACTGTATATAAACCATTGTGTGAATGTGTGTGTGTCCCTATACAACCCCATAGTGCAGTAAATCAATGTGTTACTATGCTCATTTCCCAACTGAGAAAAACTGTCTCAATGAGACTAATCAATTTACCATAGGACAAATTTAGAAAGAGGCAAAGCAGAAGGAGTTAATTGAACTCTTGGTGAATTGCTCTTTTCCTCCCTCCCACAGGTCTGTACAAGATTCACATCTAATTTTGAGTGAATTCCTCATTTCTCAGTCTTCTACTGTGGTTATTCTCATTATACTCTCCTTCCATCTGATATACAGATCATTATTTGTATGATACACAAGTATTTTTCTTCAATGCTGAAAACTTTACTTGGGGACATGGTAACATTTGCACCCAAATGTGCCAGGAAAGGTTATCTGGCGCTGTGGTAGCAAAACCTCCCACACATTCAGCAGCTGTTTCAGATGTTCCTACTGGAGATGGTTCTGGTTCTCCTGTCACTCAGGCTCAGGCAGCTACAGACTCCTCTTCAACATGGTCTTCCACAATCACTGTGCCAGGAAGAGGTGACTGTAGTGAAAGTCACTGTTCTTATGGCTTCTGCCTGAATGGAAAAGTATATTTCTGCCTATTTATTATTTATCTATGTGTTTTCCAAAGTATTGGGATATGGGTCAGAAGAGTTAACCTCTACCATGTGCCAACTAAACTACCAAAGGAATTTGTTGGAAAGGTTTTACAATGACTAGGTGTATGGTAGAGCAATAAAAAATTTAAAATTTAAAATTGGTGAATATAATAAATTCAGAGTAGAAATTGATCCAAAATATAGCATAACAACAGATTATGAAGTTCATAATCAATAGGAATCAGCCAATAAAAATCATCACTGAGATGAGAAGAGTAAACTCAAAATAATTTGCATCTTACAACATGAGTTTGCCATCAGAATAACATGTAGATTGAGGCAATTTGAAAAATTTCCCCAATTTGGAAATTTAGGTTCTTAGAAAACTTCATTGCTCAACATTTTACTGGTTTTCAATATTGTATGAAATTTTTTGACACGCTCCAGGAGATACCAGAAGAAAAGGAATGCTATTCCAAACACTTGGCTTCTCTGAGCCCCACTGGAAGAAGAATCATCTTGGGCTTCACTTTAAATACACAAACACTAATAAAAGCTGATGGGAAAAAAAATGAACTGTGAGTAATTTTTGTGATATTAACACTACAGATAAGCAAAAAAAATCCTAATATAATCCACATGCAGCCTCTGGGCTGCATTTGGACACCTCCATGCCAAAAAAGTTATTCTTTAGAAACTTTAGTCACATACTATAGGAAATAGCAATAGGAGTAGAATTAGAAATTTCTATTAATTCAATCTAGGAATATTTGCTGAGCACCTAATTGGTACCAAACTCTTTCTAAGGCCTTTTGTTTTAACAAGGACAGAGAGGCGGGATGCACACAGCTACCTAATACGTTAATGTCACAGAGTCTCCAATAATGACTGTTTCATTTGATTTAAATAAACTATCCGCAGTAGATCTAGATGTAAATGTTGAAAACTACTTCTTAAATTAGAAGTATGGAAGTTTGTCAAAATTTGAGCATGTTATAAACCAGTAGTCTCACTCTGGTATGTATTCAGCGAGAATGAAATCATTATGTTGAAAAATAGCTGCGCTCCCATGTTCGTCAAAGCATTATTTAAATAGCTAAGAGATGGAATGAACCTAAGTCTTCATCAACAGATGAATGAGTGGAGAAAATGTGGTATCAATACAGAATGAATACTTAGTATTCAGTCATAAAAAGAAGTCTTGTCATTTGTGAAAACACGGATAAAATCGGAGGACGTGATGTTAAACAAGATAAACTAGGCAGAGAAAGACAACTCTTGTACTCTTTCATTCATATGTGGAATATGAAAAAGTTGATCTATTTACAAAAGTAGAAAGTTAAATGGTGGTTACCAGATGCTAGAGTGTTTTAATGGGCATGGAAAGATGGTGGTCAAAGGATACAGATTTTTAACTAGATAGAAACAATAATTTCAAGAGACCTATTATATATCATGAGGATATAGTTAAGAGTGGATCATACTCTTGAAAGTTTTAAGAAAATGAATATAAAGTGTATTCACCACAAAAATGATAAGCATGTGTGATAAAGCATATGATAATTACAGTTAGTCATTCCACATATATACACACCTCAAACATAATGTCACACATGAGAAAACACAGACATTTTCATGTAAATTTAAAATTTTAAACAGACGTAAGAATATTTTAATGCTTAATGAAAGAAAGCCACTTCCTTTTTCCTTTGCAACCCTCACGTACAGCCTTATCAGCATGAGAAATTTTAGTCATATTAACTCACTCGATCAGAAACTCTATCTGCTTTCAAGGTGCCTCTTGCCTTCTTCCTGCTATTGTGATTTTTCAGGTGTTCAGTTTATAAATACTCTTGTGATTACATTAAATGGAAAAACACATATGGAGAATGTAATTTAGGTTGCTAATGAGTTAACCTACAGTTAATTAAGGAGAGTTTATCCAGGTGTACCTGACATAATCACATGAGCCTTCAAGTCCGATGCGGGAGGTAGGAGGCAGAGGTAGGCAACCCGAGTCCCACCACGGGAAGAATTCCACAGCTGTTTGCTGGCTTTAAAGATGGGGGTGCCTGCATGGCAGGAAACAGCACTTGGCTTCTTAGAACTCAGAGTGCCAGGGGAATGGATTCTACCATCAACCTGAATGAGCTTAAAGTGGGATCTTCTCCAGAGCTTCCTTCTGTGTAAGAGACCTGCCAATCAACACCTCCAGTGTGAGGCCCTTAGCAGAGAATCCAGTCAAACCACATCTGAAACTATAGCATGCAAACAGGGAAGATCGTAAATTGGTGTGGGTTTAAGGCACTAAGATTTTGGTATTTTGTTATGTAGTAATAGAAAATTAATTTGATAAGGATTTTAAATGTCAAAATCCCAGGCTCCATGTGACAGGTAGAAAGCATCCTGTTCCTCTATAATTCAAAATGCTACTGTGACATATCTAACATGGTGGGGTTCAATCGAAATGGAATATGAAACATCAATTCAAAATATAAACGTAGTTTTAATTTTTAAAAAGGACTGAAAAGAAATAAGCATTATTAATTGTAACTATGTCCTGGGTGGACATGAAGTCCATGTATAATGTAAACAACACATGAAATTTATGTCCACTCTGTATTTTGCTAAATAATATATCTAAAACATTACTACACCAAATATAATCAATTTAAAATGCTACCACTATACATCCTATTTGTTTCTTGAATCATCTTCAAATGCCAGTGTGTGTGCTGCATTTTCAGCACCTGGCTGTTTGCAGGAGTTGAGTTTCAGGTGTTCAGTAGCCTCCAGTGGTGAGTTACTACCACATTGGGTAACACAGATACATTACCTAGGATATTTCTCTTCAGTAGGCCTCTAATTTACAGCATAACTATAAATCGCCACAGCAATATGTTAACTACTGACAATACATTTGACTATAAAATCTGAGAAAGAAAGAGTTAAGAAAGAAAAAAAAATGTTAACGAATAATTCACTCCACACTATTGGTAAGGACTAGCTGAATGCTCTCAACAAGACCTCTACCAATGGCCTTAAAGCAAGTTTTTTTCATAGACATGCTAATGACATTTATTAATGGAGAGAGGGGTTCCTATCCACAAATAATTTAAAAGGATTTTCCTGGGCCGATTAAATTGATTAGTTTGAATGAACTAGAATATATTTATCTGAGGGGCCCTGGTTGGTGGAGGAGTGGAAACATAAACATGTCCTATTTGGTGATTAAGGGTATGTGAAATATAAGAATACTCAAACTGAAATGGGGCCATTTAATAAAAAATGTATATTTGGCACAGTACCTAGTTCCACACCTTCTATGACTATTTTCTCAGTGGCTTTGATCATATCAATATACTTTTTTGACCTTTTAAGTTTATTCTGAGTATTTAAAACTACATACATGTAACATCTGTTTATAGCACATATTCAAAAAAACCCTGATTACTATGATAACTTTGATTGAACTTAACCATATATTTACTCCTCAGATACTCACAGTAATGAAAGGGCCTGTGTGATGCCATTTAGTTAACAGACTCCATTTTACAGGTTGCTGTGTAATTTGCTGTGTAAATGTTAGTTTGGTAACTTTTGGTTCCTGGCACCAGTTCCCCTGACCACCCCCACCAGTTGATCAGCACTGGCCCCTTCCTGCTTAGCGACCACCCACCGGTTCCTGGCACCACCGAGGTATCCAATCAGCAAGTGAAGAGACACCTGGACTCATCCTTCTTCCAACCGTCCCTAATCCCACTCCCCTTATCGCATTCCCCCCTCCCAACTTCCTTTCGGTACACTATAAAAATACCTCAGCCCCACCCCTCGGGGCCATTTAGGCGGGGCTGAGCGGTCCGAGCTTAAGCTTGTAATAAATTCCACCCTTTGTTTTTGCATCGGTGCACCTGGTGTGAGTTTCTTCTGTGCGGACCCCGAAATTCGGGCACAACAGTAACAATATGAGATGAGTGTTTTTATCCTTAATTCCCAGATGAGGAAAATTAGCCTCAGAATTATTAAATTACTTATCCACAGTCTCAAACAGCATGAGTGGCATAAGTGTTATTTAAACTGATTAACTTCTGATTCTTGTATTATTTACATTGTATGTGTTTAAGAAAGGGGGAGAGAGAGAGACAGAGAGAAAAAGAGAGAGAGAATGTGTGTGTAGAATAGAGTAAGGAAAAGAAAGAAAATATAAATTATAGCTCCTTTTCCCCCCTACCCTGCCCTCCTTCCCACTTACATAATACATATAAAGAAAGGACAGTATTACTGATGCGAAGCTATGTTTTGACTTTTATGAACATAAACTAAAATAATGAGAGAAATTGTTACAGTAAAAGTGCATTTGGTGACTATGTAAAAAGTTCAATTGTTCAGACAAGTTAGTAGTCAAAATAAAGTAGAATTGTTTTATTATTTTATTATTTTGTTTAATTGGTAGGATGTATGAAAAATGTTACATTAATTCCTTAACTGTAATGATCACATAATTATTACTTGGTTGTAGTCATGTAATTATGTCTTTATGGATGATTCATTTAGTAAAAAATAACTCATAAGTCATAGAATTAAAGGAGGGAGATTTTTGCATATGGTAACATTTATTTTCTTAGTGACTTTGACAAGAATTAAAAGAGAAGGTAATGAAAGCTATCACTTCCAGTAGTATATAGAAATCATTAATAATAAACTTTTATTAGGGAGATTGATTGGTATTTAGATAGGATACATAGATAGAAATTAGAAGCTGTGTTAGCACACGGAGTTGAATTCCCTGGGTAGATACACACATCACAGATCCTTTCTTGCATTAAGCTTTCCTAAGACTTAAAGAATATACCAAACATAAGGCAAAGAGGAGATATTATTTTCCAAAATTTTTCAAATTTATCAAATCCAGCATTGAAAAAAAAAAGAAAAGAAAAGGAAAGGAAAACATTCTATTTTGTTCTTTGCATTTGGACACAGTTTGGTTTGTTATTGTAATCAGTTTTGTTTGTGACTATTACAAAACAAAGGTTACACACATGTACTTTTATACATTCAGAACAAACTCCAAAGACTAAAAAATGTTCATTAATATATTGATGGCATTGAGAAAATTGTGGTAGAGGATGGGGATCTCAGTAGTGTGACAAAGAACAGTTTGTTAATTAAATGGCACAATTTCAGTTTGGGTAGCCTTAGCTTTTACATACTCTTAATTACCAAATAGAACATGCTTATGTTTTATTCGTCAATCAGCCAGGCCCCTCAACTGCACAGATTTGCATTCATTACAGTAATCAATTTAATCTGAGCAGGAAGATCCTTTGAAATTATTTTATAGAAACACTTCTCTCCATTAATAAATGCCATTAACATGTTTATGAAAAAGATTCCTTTTCAGGCCACTGAATGGAAGTTTTATTGATGGTCATTCATTCTGTTAGTCATTTCCAAAATAGAAGTGGAATGAGTTTTTAACATTTCCTCTTTCTTAACTCTTCCTCTCTCAGATTTTTTTTTTGTCTAATATTTTTTCAGTGGTCAATATATTTTCGTGTAGATCTAAATACATATGTATAACGTACAAACCTACTGAACATACATATTATTTACTATTAAAAGGAAAGTAAATAATCTGTAAACTATGACTATATATAATAGATCAATTTCATATAATATTTTTTCAAGTCTAAATAACATACACTTACAGATATCTCCTTAGATACTTGTAGCAATAATGACATGAGTGTTTCTAATCCTAATTCATAGATGAGGAAAATGAGCCTCAGTGTTACCAAATAACATATCCACACTCTCAAAGATACTCAGTGAGAGAGCTATTATTTAAAATGATTTATGTATGATTCTAGTCTTATTTACATTGGATCTGTGTCTGGAGGTGTGTGTGAGAGAGAGAGTGAGAGAGAGGGGGAGGAGAAAGAGAGAGAGACAAATAGACTATGAGAGATATGAGAAAGAAAATATAAATAATGAGCAGAAGTATGCGATCAAAATAAGACTTTTTTTTTTTTTTTGAGACAGAGTCTCAAGCTGTCACCCTGGGTAGAGTGCTGTGGCATCACAGATCACAGCAACCTCCAATTCCTGGGCTCAAGCGAGACTCCTGCCTCTGCCTCCCAAGTAGCTGGGACCACAGGCGCCCACCACAATGCCTGAACATTTTTTGCAACCAAGTTGCAGCTGTCATTGTTGTTTGGCTGCCCGGGCTGGATTCAAACCTGCCAGCTCAGGTGCACGTGGCTGGCGCCTTAGCCCATTGAGCCACAGGCGCCGAGCCAAAATAAGACTTTTTTAAAAATCAGTACACGGCCAGAGCTTATATTCTATTCTTTGACATGCTTAAGATGTAGAGAGTACAAGGATTTGGCTCAAAAGATGCCTGATTGATTAAATTGTGCAGCCTCGAAATAGAATTTTATAAGATTTTGCAGTGGTGGATTCTGTAAAACAAAATGGTCCTGCATGCTGATTTTAGATCTTATCCATTTACTGACAGATTCCCTGTAACCACATATCTGCTGTCTATTCACTCTTCCAAAGATCTCCTGAATTTGAACCCTAAAATTAGACAGGGAGAAAGGAATTTCAAATCTTCTAGCCATTTGATCATGAAAATAAGTAAAATATACATTATTACCTAAAGAGTACTTATGACTTACACTGTGGAGATCGCTTGAGCATGTAACAGTCATGTGCACAACTCACTTATTTTGAAGTAGAGCAAACAAGCGGATTTCTTACCCATGTGGAGGTATTTACATTGCAAATAAAAAATAATTAAAGTTTTCACAATTTAACAGAGTAGAAGCTACAAAGAGTAACCTTCATAGGAACCGCTATCAGGTTAGAAAAAACTAAAATGTATTTAACAAATAAGGAGTCTTTTGTGGAAAAGTCTGAGAAATTAAAAATCCTGGGGGAACCCAATCATTGGGAGGCTCCATATTTTTGAAAGTTTTATCTGTAAGAGCTTGACTAGGTTATCACAGTGAACTTCAGATAAAAAATAATCCCCTCATGCTTCCAGCTGTAGGAAGGTAAAGGAATCATTCTGAAAATCTCTAGAACATTGTGTTCTGCTTAACGAGGTCTCCATAAAGGAAAAAACAAAAACAAAAACAAAACCAAAACAAAATATTCCCAGACAGCCTAACCTTCTGAAGTTTTAGCAGATCTTACCTGACAGAAGAAAAACACAAAATTCCAGCCCTTCTAGCCTTCACATGAAAGAGGAACATACCAAAAATGTTGATGGAAATGCAAACCAACATAACTACTGCAGAAAGTTGTATGGAGGTAACTCAAAAGACCAAAAGTAGACCTACCATTTGATCCAGCAATCCCACTACTGAGTATCTACCCCAAAAAGAAAAGAAGTCATTTTATCGGTTAGATACTTGTACCCAAATGTTTATCACAGCACATTTCATGATTGTGAAGATAAAGATGGCAGCCTCAGTAGCCATCATTGAAGGAACGGGTAATGAAAATACAGGTTTATATAAATACCATGAAATATTACTCAGCAATAAAAAGGAAAGAAATAATGTCTTTTGCAGCAACATAGATAGAACGGGAGGCCGTTATCGTAAGTGAAGCATCTCAAGAAAGGAAAACAGACACATGTTCTCCCTTATAAGTTGGAGGTAAATGAGAGATACTTAAGGGTCATAAAGTGTTGAGGTGGACACTGAAATCAAAAGAATGGGGACAGGGCGAGGGATAAAAATCTCTCTATCAAGCACGAAGAACTCTATTCTGGTACCAAGAACACTGAAACTCCTGACTTCAGCATGATACACTTCATTCCTATAGCAACAAACATGTATATGCTCTAATTTTTGTAAATAACAGTTCCAGCTAGCCATCCTGTCTCACTGAGTATGTGGAGAAAAGAGAAAATAAAAATCTATGAATCCTATGTGTTGTTCACAACCCAGAGTCACTAAAAGACTAACAGTTAAAAAGCACTTCTCCTCTGTACCAGACATCGCTATCACATTATTAAAGGGCTTTTTACAGCAATTCCTTTTACACAGTGTATCATGTTCAACTAACAAGAGAAGAAATACATTTCATAGTAAAAGGAAAAAGAAAAAACCCACAATCTGAAGATACAGAGCAAGCATCAAAAACAGACTTACATATGCTAGGGATACTTGAATTAACAGAGAGGAAGGGAAAATAGAACCATATGATGTTCTCCGTTAAAAAAAAAAAAAAAACACAAAATAAAGAAGAATAAAATATAAAAATAGTGTCAAAGAATAAAGGAACCAAATAGAAAATAGCAACAAATATAGTAGATTTCAATGCAGCTACATCAGCAATCACTTTAAATATCGGTGGTTTTTTTATTTTATTTTATTTTTTATTTATTTATTTATTTTTGAGACAGAGCCTCAAGCTGTCACCCTGGATAGAGTGCTCTGGCATCACAGCTCACAGCACCTCCAATTCCTGGGCTCAAGCGAGTCTCCTGCCTCTGCCTCCCAAGTAGCTGGGACTACAGGTGCCCTCCACAACGCCTGGCCATTTTTTGGTTGCAGCCGTCATTGTTTGGCAGGCCTGGGCTGGATTCGAACCCGCCAGCTCAGGTGTACGTGGCTGGTGCCTTAGCCCGTTGAGCCACGGGTGCTGAGCCAATCTTGGTGGTTAAAAATGCACAAATACAAAGGCATAGACTGTCACAGTGAATCAAAAAACAAAGCCCAGGTCCACAAAACCCCCACTTTATATTAAAGACATATGTAGACAAAAAGTAAATGGATGGAGAAAGATCTACGATGTTAGCACCAATCAAAAGAAACCAGAAGTACCTACATTAGTTTCAGGCACAGTGCACTGTAAAGCAAAGAAAGTTATCAGGGTTAAGGAAAAAATCATGTAATAATAAAGGAGTCAACGCTCAAAGAAAACATAACCATTTTAAAAGTGTTTGTGCCTAAACAACAACGCATCAAACTATAGGAGGCACAAAGCTCCTAGAAATCTAAGGAGAAATAGAGGAATCTACTATTACAGCTGAAGACTCCAGCACTCACCGAAATGGACAGGCCCAGCAGGCAGAAAATCAGTAAGTGCATAGTTGAACTCAACAGCACCATCCATCAACCAGCTACAATGGACATCTACCGACGCCTCCATCCAACAGTAGCAGAATACACTTTCTTCTCCAGGTCACAGGAAACTTTCCACAAGATAGATGGCATTGTGAGCCATAGGAAAAAAGAAACAAAACAAAACGTTAACACTTCTCAAAAATAGAAATTATACAATGTCTGCTCTCAAACTACCCGGGAATCAAATCAGAAATCGGTAGCAGAAAAAATACATGAGAAATCCCCCAGGATTCAAAGATTTAACAACATACTTCTAAATAACAAATGGATCAAAGAAAAAAATCTCAAGGGATGTTAAAAATATTTTGAGCTAAACAAAAATGCAACTTCTCAAAATGTGTGAGAATCAGTGAAGTCAGGGTTTGGGCATTGGTATTTGAAAATAAGAAAAATCTAAAATCCATTATAGGAAAAGAAGAGCAAATTCTAAGTAAGAAGAAGACAAGAAGCCATTCGGAAAAGGGTGCACAATGTGTATAATTCAAACCGTATGACATTCCAGAAATATAAAAATTATGGAGATAGATGAAAGATCAGTGGTTGCCAGGACCAGAGGGGAAACAGTGATGGGTAGGCAGAGCCCAGACTACTTTTAAGGCAGTGAACTACTCTGTGTGATGAATTAATGATGGGTCCATTTCAGTACTGATTGGTGCAAATCTGTAGAAAGGGCAATGCCAAGAGTGAACTTTTACTGTGGACTTTTGATGATAATGATGTGTCAACGTAGTTCCATCCATTGCAACAAATCTAATCCTCTAGTGAGGAATGTTAATAATGATGGAGTCTATCCCAGTGGGAAGGTGGAGGGTTTGTGAGCTATCTCTGTACTTTCTCAAGGATGTGGTTGTGAACCAGAAACTGCCCTAAACAATAAAGCCTATCAAATAATTTTTAAATATTGTGTTGTTATAATCATAATGTATCATAATCAAATTACATTTGAACTACACACTTGTTAAGTGTAAATATATTTTAAATTCATGTGACAATCCAAACGGGAAATTATCTTTTTCATAAAAACAAATATTTCTACACAGAACATTCAACCAACACAAAATTAATATGTGACAAAATATAGATTGCTTTGGCGTACACTAATGTTATAAATTAAAGATGTAAATAATCCAGGGGGAAAAAATAATGTTTTGACCCTCAGAAATTATTTTAAAAATTAAAAAAATCATATATTAAAAAAACATTGTTATTGATCCATGTAAAATTTCCACACTTACTCCAATTAGCTTTTGTATTTATAAAAAAAATTAAGTATATCCTCTTTGATTTAATACGTTAAAATCTTGCTTGGAAATGTCACATTTAATATAGTGTACCTAGGATTTTTATAGGTATTTTATTTTACTTTCTAATTTTACTATTAAAAACTTAATTCATATAAACATTGTGCATACAAATTAACATTAATTTTAATGCTGAATTCTTGGAATTAGTCTCAACAAATAATACTAATATGAGTTTAAAAACAAGTTTTAGATTTATATTTTAGTGTTCTTATGGCACATTGTAGTTAAAGTTCCTGTTTAGAGCACGTGAGATCAGAATTTATCTCTGATATTTATTAGCTGCGCAACCACGAACACCTCATTTTACCTCGTTCTGTGTCAATCTGTATGTCGTTAGGATTAAAAGGGATAAATTATTTAGAAAACAACACGGCACATCTTCTGAATGTAAGAGATATTTGTAATTAATCCTTCTTATGGTCTTTTTACATAGTAGTGCCATATTTCTTAAAACCCACATGACTTCCAGTAAGCATTTCAAAATAAATTGGTCACATTCAAATAAGAAGAGGGAATAAAATTATTGGATAACAATGCCAAAAATACTGATGAATGGTTTCCACACATATATGTGTGTGTATGTACAAATGTATCCCATTTAGTTTTCGGAAGAATACTTCTGAAGTGAGTTTTTTCCTCCTAATTTCAATATATAGTGAGGCTTACCATGTTTAAGTACATTAGGCACAATCACACAGCTGGTGCCACTTGCTGGTGAAATTTCAGCTTCAGGGATAAAGACAGGGATGGCATGATGACGAAGAAATGACAGAGGGGTGAAGGCTATGACAAAGGATTAAAAACTACGAAATAAAACTATTTTATCTAAAAATACATAGTGTATACTCAGGGTCCATTAAAGTTTTACTCTTTTTTTTTTTTTCCTTTTTTTGAGACAGAGTCTCACTTTGTTACCCTTGGTAGAGTGCTGTCGTGTCCCAGCTCACAGCAACCTCCAACTCTTGGGCTCAAGCAATTCTCCTGCCTCCGCCTCCCAAGTAGCTGGGGCTACAGGCGCCCACCACAACACCCAGCTATTATTTGTTGCAGTTGTCATTATTGTTTACCTAACCTGGGCTGGATTCGAACCTGCCAGCCTTGCTGTATGTGGCTGGCGCTATAACCACTGTGTTACAGGTGCCTAAGTTTTAATTCTTTTAATTGTTTCTCTTATCAGTCTGATCTATCATTTTATCATATGCCAGTTCCCTAAACTATTTCCTTCCTTATCCAGCAACTATCCAATTTACTTTTTTTTTTTTTTTTTTTTTTTTACTATTCACAATAAAATCCACAAATTCATTTTAGGAGCTAATATGTAAGATAATACATAAAAACACTATAATGGAGTAACAAACATAATGAAATAATGTGATCCACCTCCCATATTATCGCATTGATAATTGGAGAACATCAAGTTGTGAATGTAAAGATGTCTCCTTGTTATGAGGATGATGCTTAAATGTGGTTATAGACGTGATGATCATGATCAGGATAAAACCTTCTGCCACTGTGGTGGATGTGAAATTTATATGCATATATTCCAGATATAACTCTGTGTAGATCTTAAAAAATTATAGAACTCAATTGTAATGCAAGCATAATCACAGGCTGATTTAAGTGCTTTGTCTTCGAGGAAAAATAAAATGTTCTTTTATTTGGAAGACATAGAAGATCATGGTTCTAATAAAATGGGTATAAAATAGAAAATCAATAATACTCCTGGGACCAAAGGACTGTGTAATTTTCTGACACAGTAAGTAGAATGGAAAAGAACAATTGAAGGATCTATTTTCCTACTTAGCTGTAATGATGACAATAATAATTATAGTAGCTAATTTTTTTTCATTATTTCTCCCATGAGGTACTATAATTATTTTACATGTATTAGTTCTGTAATTTTTTTCTATTTTACATACGAATAAAATGAAGCTTAGAAAAATTCACATTTGCATTATGTCAAATAGCTACTAAACAACAGATTAGAATTAACTATTGTACAAGATTGCTTCTACTTGAGAAAGACATTACAGGGATATGAAATGCAGTATGTACAGAAAACCAGATGAACTAGAATAAGCAGGTAGAGAGAGGAAAAAGAGTCTGAAGAAACAGTGATCTAGATACTTTATTATTAAGGCAAATCAGTAAGTGCAAAATTAGTGGAATATATACAACAATGTTTCCCTGAAATGCTCACATTCTAATCCTCAGATTCTGTGAATACATGATTTGCAGGCCAAGGAAGTGTGCTAATGTGATTAAATTAATATTTCAGAGATGAGATTATGCAGATTAGACAGGTGGGCACAATATGATCGCAAGTGTCCTTATAGCTGAAAGTGGAAGGAAGGAGGGTCAGAGTGAGAAGTAGTTAGTCCTGGGATTGCTGAATCAAATGTCCTTCTATTTTCAGTTCTCTGAGAAGTTTTCACAGAGGCCAAAATGTATATTCCAACAACAGTTGAAATATAAATTAATATATATTCCAAACAACAATGTATAAGAGTTTTCTTTTCTCCTCATCCTCCTCAACTGTTATAATTTTTATTAATTTGATCATATTTACCCTGCCTGGGGTAAGATGTTACCCCATGGTATTGTTAAGGATGTTAATATAAATAGTAAAATTCTTTTCTTAGTGAAATCAATAGCCAAAAGAAGAAATTCAAGGGATTGGATCTTAGCGTTTAAGCAACTAATACTATGATGAAGAGATACAGTTGCTAAGGGTTATACCAGATGGGAATAAGGCCTAATTAAAAGAAAAAAAAGTTATAAGCTTTTATAGCACAGAAGTCCAGATATAATGATAATTTTTTTCATTAAGATGATATGTAAAAGAAAAGAATATTCTGAAACGTAGGTGATATGTGAAAAAAAGAGTTAGCTCCTTATAGCAGGAAGAAACACATGCTAGATTTGAAGAATATTTGGAAATTGAAGACTGATAAAAATGCCTGATTATATGATTGTGTAACAATAATTAAATAGGGATGTCATAAAACATTTCAATATTGTCAGATTCACTTAATTAAGCCTGCCTTATTTTACTTGACCTTGGTACAATCTGCTTAATGTTTTTAAAGACCATCAATACCTTGGCTTACATTTTGAGTGAGAGCTTTTTAGGTCTCTTGAAAGGCTTCTTCTTTAGTGTTTGCTTTACTTTGTTAACTTAAACATTTTTTATCCAATGTGCATCACATATATCCATTAAGTTTTATATGTATATGAAATATCCAGTATGAAAATGTAAACATATTCACAAATCAAAAGTGGTATAATTAATACCTTTGTATCCAACATCCAACATCCACAGCCATCAACTCACAATCTTTTTTTATGATATATCCCATATTCCTTACAATTATTTTAAAGCAAATCCTGTAGGTCATGTATTAAAAAGTATTTCATCAGCATGCACCTCTAAAAGTTAAATGTTCTTTAAAGATTAAACACAATACAAATGGGAAATGCAAATCAAAGCAACAATATCACATAAATTCCCATGAGAATGGCTCCTATCAAAAAGTCCCAAAGCAAGAGATGCTGGAGTGGATGTGCAGAGAAAGAGACCCTCATTCACTGTTGGTGGCACTGCAAACCGTACAACCTCTGTGGAAAATAGTATGGAGCTATCTCAAAGAACTAAAAGTGGACCTACCTTTTGATCCAGCAAGTCCACTATTAGGTCTCTACTCAAAGGAAAAAAAAAGATATTTTATCAAAAAGACACTTGCATTCAAATGCTCATGGCAGCAAACATCACAAATGCCAAGATGAGACAACCCCATGTGCCCATCAATACACTAATGGATTAATAAAATGGTATGCGTATACCATGAAGTACTACTCAGCCATAAATATAGTGATCTAGTGTCTTGGGAAACAAGTTGGATGAAACTGGAGACCATTCTTCTAGGTAAAGCAAGAATGGAAAAACAAACATCACCCAATACTAATTTTGAACACGTATGTGCCCATATGGAAATAAAACTCAATGGACATCAAATAGGTGGGAGGGATATGGTAAATTCACACCTAACTGGTGCGATGGCAATGAACCTATTCTGGGTTAAGTGATCTGTAAGACTAAAATAGTATAAACACTAGTAAGGTTGACTGGAAAAGTATAAATGCAAATTATGCTTCCAAAATATGTGCACTCTGTAATAGTCTAATAAATAAATAAGTAAGTAAATAAATAAATAAAAAGAAAAGACATAAAAATATAAGTTCTAAAAAAACACAATGATAAAACCACTCAGATATTTATAAATTAACAATTAACGATCTTAATAATGGAATTTTAAGTCAATATTCAAATTTCTAATGGTCCCAAGAAATTTGGTTGACAAATTACAAAATATGCACTTGCAATTGCAGCCAGACAAGACTTGTAGTGTGTAATCAGTAACTGTCTTTAAGGCTCTTTTAACCTCTAGGTTTTCTGCTTCAACTCTTTCTCTCTCCATCTCACCATCCCAACCCTGGCGATAAATTGGGAAAAACAGCACAAATTTTTCAGGAGTGTTTCCCACAGGCTGAATTTTGCTGATAGTATTCTCTATCATCTGTATTTCCTATAAATGAGTGGTTGAATTTAGAGACATGACAAAACTCAATTAGATATGACTATTTCAAAGATTGGGCCACTTTTTGTTTTGCTCTTTGTGAATGTCCTTTATACGCCTCCATCTCTGACCTATCTCTCCTTACTGGTATATGAAATTTGTGGCCAATGTTGCCTAAAAAATAACTCCAATAACAGTGTCAACTGTATGTCACAAAAATCTTTATTTTATTATTACATCATAGATTACTGTCTCAAATAGCAAACCTGAGTACCTACCTGTCTTGTGCTTTGTAGTCATGGACATATCTCATTATTACTGTGTCCAAAAGTAAGTAGTGTTTATTTTCCTGGAAGCATATGTTTTATATTCGATATTATACATGAATTTCAAATCTTGAGAATAGGGACGTTGATAATAGAGGCATTCTTATCCAAACTCTGCCACCTACTTTCTATATCAATTCCCTAAGTCAATGAATTAATTTAAACAAGTAATTTGTTAAATGGATATACTTGCAACAGTACATATTTGAGTGTTTACTATTAGAAAAATGCTTGTCTAGATGCTTTACATGTATTTTTCCAAACTGAATGTTACCTCAGGCTCGTGAAGGCATACTATTTTAGTCTTGCTGAAGAAAAAATTGAGACTCAGAGTGATTAAGAAACTTGTACAGGTACAAGGTAGTCTGTTTTCAGAGTTCATATTATTGATGTACATCATATATTGACATATTCATATTTTTAAAGAAAAATTAGCCTAGGTAAATAATTAAAGTGGTGTCTTACACAAGTTAACTGGTATTATGTATTTACTGATATTTACATTTTGTTATTAAGTATTCTTAGCAGGATACAGACTATTTATTTACAAATTGGGCCTTTAATTTCTTTCCAGCCTTTTTTCTACCTACATGAAGAATGGTCCTGATCTGCTATCCTGTATTTCTCAGTGATGTCTTTTTTCTTTCTTTTTTTTTTCCTCTGCTCTAGAATGCATTCTGCTCACCCTTGTCATCGTCCTTTAAGAATTAACTCCCATGTCCTCCTTTGGGAAGCCTCCTGCAGCCTGAGTCTGAATTTGATGTTTTTCTTTGATGTTTCTGTTTATAAATATACCAACAACATCATTAAGTAAGTTTTTTCAAAGGAATATATCTGGTCTCTGTTCTATGTTCCCCCATTCATTCATTTTACAGCTTTATTAATTCTGATGTCACACTTTCTTTGTTTAGAAATACTCCTTATATTTACACGTAATGCCTTAGTTGTGAAAACTAATAGATAATGAACTCTATTCTTCATTTATCTTATCACTGCGTATTACACGTATCTAAACATTATTATGTACTTCATGAATACGTATAATTATTAATAACTGAAATTGAAAATAAATTTAAAAATAAAAGATACATTGTATAGATGATAGATAGCTAAGCAACCAAATAAGTAAATAAACAGATAGTATTTGAGACCATTTGACCTCACTTGCTCTCCCCAGTAATTCTCTTCTCTATTTCTTTCCATAACATGACTCAGTAGGATTTTCATATCATTCTCCCCTAGCTTATTTTCACTCCTCACTTTCCATAAATGGACATGTTGATCTAGCTGAAGACATTTTCTATTTATATTCTATATAGTCTGTCTGGAGTCTTTAATTCTTTACCATTCTGTTTTAATGCCATGGTATTTCACTGAGGTATAAATGCCTACTGACAATTTTGAGACTAGGATTGAAGCTTTAAAATGACATCAGAGATTTAGATTAAGAAAAAAAATTGTGACTCAGAATTGACCATAGGAACAGTAGAAATGACTGAGAAAAAATTAAATAGATGAGTTTTTAGATAGGAGAGATAAGGGGGCACAGACATATCTATATAGTCCCAAATTTGTCCAGAGGTGTCCCCAATTGGCAGATAAAAAGAAAGGCTAGAGACACATACATGAAAAAGAGAGCCAAAATAAAAATAGACAATGTAATTCTATTGAACTAAAAAGCACATGCACAGCAAAGGAAATAGTCATTGGAATGAAGGAACCAGCAGCTGAACAAAATAAAATATTTGTAAACTATTTATCTAATAGGGGACTGAGATCTAGAATATATAAGGAACTCAAACAATTCAACAGTAAATATAATATATAGTGTACATGTACATATATACACACACATATATATTCCCATTAAAAAGCAGGCAAAGGACGTAAATAGACATTTCTCAAAAGAATGAGGCATTTGAAAAATATTCAACATCACTAATCATCAGAGAAATGAAAATGGACCCACAATGAGATATCATCTTACCTCCGTTAGAATGGCAATTATTAAAAAGATGAAAAAATAGCATATGGTGGCAAGGATACAGAGAAAAGAGAACTCTTATTCACTGTCAATGTAACATGAATTAGTACAGGCACGAGAAATATAGTGTGACAATTTCTCAAAAAACTAAAAATAGAACTATTGTGTAATCCAGCAATACCACTATCTACCCAAAGGAAAAGAAATCGGTACATCGGAATTACCTACATTTCTATGTTTATTGAGGCACTATCACAATAACAAAGCTATGACATGAACCTGAGTGTCCATCGATGAACAAATGCATGAAGAAAGCATGGAATACATACAAAATGAAATGTCATGTGACCATAAAAAAGAATGAAATCCTATCGTTTTCAGAAACATGGATGGAACTTGAGGTTGTTACATTAAGTGACAAGAGCTAGACACAGAACGGTAAGTATCACATGTTCTCATTTACGTAGAGGAGCTAGAACAGTTGATATCATGGCTGTAGCAAGTTGAATGATAGACACCAGAGTCTATGAAGGGCTGTGTGCGACGGGGAGATGAAAAGAAGTTGGTTAGTGGGAACAAACACACAGTTGAATACAAGAAAGGAGTTCAGATTGTCAACAGCTAAGTAGGGTAACCATAGTTCACAATAATGTACTACATATTTGAAAATAGCTAGAAGAGAGGTTTTAAAATGTTCCCCACACATGGAAATGATCAATACTTAAGGTGAGAGATACTGCTAATACTCTAACTTAATTATTAGACATTCTGTGCATGTAAAATATATCACATGCACTCCATAAATATGTACAAATATTATGTATCAATAAAATAAAATAAATGAAAAAATAATTCTTAAACGGCGCCTGGGGCTCAGTGTGTAGGGTGCCGCCCCCATATACTGAGGGTGGCGGGTTCTAACCCAGACCTGGCCAAACTGCAAAAAAAAAAAAAAAAAGAAAAAAAAAGAAAGAAAAAATAATTCTTAAAAGTTAAAGAAGTAGAAAAAAGTCCTATTCGCAGGTCAGGCAGGGTAGAAAAGTGTCAGAAGAGCAATCTCCCTAAAATGGAGTGGTGCAAATTTAATGTGATTCCATCTAATTGGATTCACATTAAATTCATAATTTAAATCTAGAGGTCTTTAGCATTGTCTTTAAGACAACTTGTTTTTCATATCTCCAAACAGTGGTCTGAAGACTCTTGAGAATACTCAACAAAAAAAATAATAGAAGGGGTGTTCATAAGCCTAAGCATCGCTACATATTACCTAAATAATGTATTCTGCATACATATTTATCTCTTCAGACACACACACACATATATATTCACATATATATATACACACAAACATACAATGCACACACAAGCAGCGTTTAGTGATTCAGAAATTATTGAAGGTATTGTAGCTTCATCTGCCTAGAATGTCCCTCTTTCCACTCCAATAATCTTCTCTGCCATCACAGCCATCCCTATTCCTACTTCAAAGTTCAGTCTGAATGTGACTCCTTTTAGGTCCATCTTTACCCATGCCCACATTCCTGCAGCATATTACTCAGTACAACACATATTTTTTTGTGATAACTTAACAGGTGCATTCACTCAATAAATATTTGTATCTGTCCTCTGTATGCTGACAAAGAATTACAGTGGGCATAAAGTTATAATTTAGCCAAATGATAACCCTTCTTATGGAACTTAGAGTCTAGAAGGGAAATTCTCACTCAAAGCTCTGTGAAAAGTACTAAGGGAGGCACACAGTACTATGAGGCTCACAATTTTGGAGCATTTTTATCTAGAAATAGATAAAATATTCCCAATAAATATAATTTTAAGATACAAAACTTCTCCAATAATTCACGCGCTTGTATGGAAGAAGGGGCAAATATCTAGGGCTTTGTCATTTAGAACTACAATGTCTGACAATTAAGTTCTTGAACTTGCCACTGTGCACTTACCCTGGTACTGAATAAACAACTCAGGGAGGTTTCACAACCTTGGTACATCAGTGTCTCCCAGCTGTGTTCATGTTGACATATGGCAGTGTCTTGTTGAGTGGTGTTCATGATTGTCGTTTGTGTTTTTGTATGCTGTGGTGAGAATACCACAGCCTGAATCAGAGCAATGAACTAACATTAAACGTCTTATTAAACTTTGCAAGAATAAAAGAAGAATCAGGGACATGTTAGTCCAAGTTTGGGGGGATCACTCCATGAGCAAACATCAGTGTGCAAATGGATGAAAGGTTTTTCTGAGGGGAAAGCAAAATGTCACTGAAGAAGAGATTTCAGCGCAGACAGCAGTGAAAATATTGCAGAAGTTCTTCAAATCATGCATCAAAATCATCAGCTGACTGTGTAAAGCACAACGCATGAAGTTAATGTCGACAGAGAAAAGGAAAATCTCAAGTGAAAATCTTGGTGTGAGAAAGGTATGTGCAAAAATGGTCCTGAAGGAGCTTCTGGGCGAACAAAAGCAAAGGAGTGTTGAAGTTTGTTAAGACCTTTTGGATAGGCAAGATGATGTTTGGGGCCTTGTTATCACTGATGGTAAAACATAGGGGCACAACACGACCCTGAAATAAAGAGTGACGTGCACAATGGAAGTCAGGCAATTTTCCACAACCAAAAATGTTCTGTCCAAAGCAAGAGTCAAAACATTGTTGCCAAACTTTTTGATTTCAAAGTGATTATTCATTATGAAGTTATACCAACTGCAAACAGTTAATCAAGTTTTCTATCTGGAAGTGCTGAGAAGGCTATATGAAAAAGGTGAAAATGACCTGAAGTTTTCTCCAACTGGAGCGACTCATGGTTCCAATATCACCACAATGCGCCAGCTCTCATGGCACTGTCTGTGAAGGATTTTTTAGCCAGTAACTGTATTGGAACACCCTCTCTAGTCATGTGACCTTGTCCCCCAATGACTTTTTTCTCTATCAGAAAATAAACGAAATATTGAAAGGAAGATATGTTGATGACATTCAGGACACCAAGGGTAATACAGCAACCCTGGTGCCTTTCCAAAAAGAGTTACAAAATTGATTTGAAGAGCAGTCGAGGTTCCGACCTCACTGCACAGCTTCCGGAGGGCAGTACTTTGAAGGTGACCAGAATGTTACTCAACAATGAGGCACATAGCACTTTTTCTAGGATGTGTTCATGAACTTAATTGTCAAGCTGCATAGTAGTTTGACTCAACGTATGATGTTAATTGCAATTTCTAAGGTTTTTTTCAGCATCACCTTCCAAATCCCTTCATATACCGTAACATTTTCTTTAAAATTTGCTTTTGTGCGTAGGTGATCCCAGTGAATATGGGAGATCGTATAAAGTTTGTCTTCCTCAGTTTTGCCCTTAATTTTATTTATAAGTTAAGTTTTTACATGTTTCTTAGTAATTATGTTTCGGTAACTTTGTAAGACAGCAAGCAATGGTCCTCAGTTGAAGATATTGGGATATAAAAAGAGAAGGAGGGCGGTGTCTGTGGCTCAAGGAGTAGGGCACTGGTTACATATACCAGGGGTGGCAAGTTCAAGCCCAGCCCTGGCCAAAGCTGCAGGAAAAAAAAAAAAAAAAAGAAGGAAAACCAATACTCTGTATTCGTATTCAAATTAATGTGGAAAGTAGTTTTGTAGTAAGGTTTTCAGTGGGGTCAAGGATGTCTAGGATGGTCTTATGCAGATGTCCTTAGCATGGCATCTGGGCTACACCAAAAAGCTAATGACTTGATAATATGGGAAGAGTTATATTTTATAGAGTGTTTGAGAACTTTGCCAGGTGGGGAAGCAGAATCATTTAAAAATACAGTACCAGAAAGATTTTGAATCGAGCTGTCAGATTTTACTCTTTTAGGATTATATTATGTAATTATTGCATTCTTTAATCTGTGCCAGAAAAGAAAGATGGGAGTTAATGAGTGATTCGCGGATGTGAGCAGCACTGCCAAGTCTAGACTGTGCCCACCCTATTCATTCACCAGAAAAAAGTAAGACCTCTGTATATTCATTTTATCTATAATAGAAAAGGAATGTCTCCCCTATATCTTTTGTAGTAGAAATAATTTTGACTTTAGTGATAAGGAAACACCTTTTTCATACGAGTCACCCAAAAATTAAAGATAAATGTACTAAAAATACCTCTTTGGTATGTGTGAGTGCAGTATTCTTATTTTTTATTTATTTATTTCAAAAAGCAATGATAACTGAATGTTTAATGTCTATATAACTACATCGCAGAGCATGTAGTAATCTGGCTTTGTGGCCCGGGAGATGGAATTCATGACCTTAATGTCACGATCCGCCAGCAGCTTCCTATTCATCAGCAGAGACAATCAGAGCATTGATTATGCATATTCGACCAGGCTAACTATCCGACTGAGAATTCTTACATCTTCAGAAACAGTAGTCAAAATATAGACAATTATTTAATGTTAATAACTGTTCATTATAACTGTTGCATAGTGTTGTAAACAGAAGTGCTTCTCCCATTTAACCATCCAATACTCTTAGTTTCCTCTAAATTTATGAAATCACTGCTTCCCAAGCATGCCACATGCACCCCTGCTTGTTTGCTTTTGTCGTGCTGTTTTATTCGTTAGATGCTTTTACACTCATCCTTTGATATTTTTCCTACCCGTGGAACCCAGTCCCCACATCTCAGCTCAAGCTCCTGTACTAAGCACTTCTCACTTATTCTCATTGTTTTTCTTCAGTCACTGTCATTATCACTCGACAGTTGTACAACAAACATATCAGAGGGTACAGAGTATTAAATACATGCCAAGTATTTAGGATGAGGTTCCAAAATCGAATATCTCTGTATCTATCTCCTACCAAATATATGATTTAGGTACAAATAAAGTAAAGAGTGTACGGATGAGCACTATAATCACTCCAATAAAAAAATTACTTCAGTCTGGATCATATGGCATGAGTTAGCTAACAATTATTTTAAATTTATCCACCTCTTTTACATTATCAATTCCATTATCCCCCATTCAGAAGAAAACAAGCACTGTATACTTCCTACTTTTAATTTCTAGGCAATGTTTTCTGCAGATTCAAGTAAAGTTTATGATATTCCAAGTATAAGCAAGGTACAATTCTAGATAATCTCAGACATTATCATATTTTTAAATATTTATCTAATTCATATATATTTGATTGTAATAAAGATAAGCCAAATAGCATATTTATAGATTGCTTTTAAGATTTCAATGCAGATTCTCAGTTGGATGTTACTTTTAAAATGCTATTTTCATTTGGATTGTGTAATATTTATTTTATAAGGAGAAGCATCACATCAAACATACTCTTCTCAGGATAAAAAAGTTCAGTCACATTATTACATCAAAAAGTTTTATTTTCCAAATATTTAGTAAACTGCTTACCTATTTAGGTAAATACCAGTTGAACTGAGATTTTGAGTCACAGAACAGGATGGTAATATGATTTTTGAAGCAAAGGTGAATTAAGAGGATAAAAGATTTCTGGGAAGGGAAATTTGTGAAAACTGATCAACAATACAACACAGGGTTTAGACACTCCTATCCCCTACAGGACCATTTTCAATTTGGAATAAAACGTAGACATAATGATTTTCAGAAAAGAATATGTTTTTTAAAAAATATAGTACATAATCACTTTCACATTTTGTGATTAACCATGTATTATAGGCTGTTTTACAGATGATTATATAATTCTACCTTAAAGATTGCTTTTTTATTATTTTTACATATAACTGCTCAATACATTCTTAAGTCCTTGAGCAGGAATGATAAATTAATTTTTAATTCATAAAGAATTTTTTATGTTTTATCAAATGTAATTGAAGTCATCTGCTGTGGTACTCAGTGTGTTTTAACCAAGTACACATATAGTAACATCTATTAAACATTCCTGTCAAAAATTCTTCATAGAAATGTGCATGTATATTTTGAGCTTTCCTGTCATACAATAAATCTAAAATACATCAGCAAAGAATAGAGTCATATTTATATTTTAAATATTCCAAATATTAAATGCAGAAGAATATGTATTAAGCTAAATCATATAGTTCTAAAGCTGCTAATTAGCCCATCCAAAATGCCTAATAGCACTAAACTTCTCAATTTCTATTTGATTGACTCTGCTTTGTTTTAAACTTTAGCAATTTAATTTTAGATCATTAAGCTTTCCCAGTTCCCTTGAAATTAGCCAATATGGCTGTGTTACAATTTTATAATTCAATAATGACTACAAATAAAATTGAAGAATAGTAATATTATAGCTCTAAATTTACACCCATAAAATGTGGGATATAGTTATTACAAACAATAAAAAAATGCTTGAAATGAGTTCATTTTTAACTTTCTGAAACATTTTGACTCTCTAGGGAGTATGTGGCCCAAAATATCTTTTGTAGTAGAAATAATTTTGACTTTAGTGATAAGGAGACACCTTTTTTATATGAGTCACCCCAAAATTAAATATAAATGTATTAAAAGTACCTCTTTGGTATGTGTGAGTGTCGTATTCTTATTATTTATTTATTTATTTCAAAGAGCAATGATAACTGAATGTTTAATGTCTATATAACTACATCTCAGAGCATGTAGTAATCTGGCTTTGTGGCCCAGGAGATTGAGTTCTTATCTCATATAAATACATTTGAGATAGGATATATATAATATCCTATATGTATAATATATACATATATATATGAAGTACTGGGAGCGTACCGTGTGTGCAGATTTATATACACACACTATATATACACACGCGCGTGCCACGTACACACACACACACACCATAGTCATGTATTCTCTGTCACTCTTTTTTCTCTCCCCACAACTCTCTGTTACTTTTCGGTTCCTTTGTGGAGCAATGTTTGTAAGTAGCGAGTCATTTGTGACGCTCTCCTCACTTCATCACTTCCCATTCCGTCATGGGCCTACACCAATTGACCAACAGTGTCTACCTGTGTGAATTCAAAGATCAAGTATTCTTCTTCATTCACTTGACCTCACAATTACGCCAAATACTTTGATATATTTAATAATGCCCTTTCTTGGTTTATTTTATTATCGTTTGAGAACCAAGGTTTTGCTAATCTTGCTTAGGCTGGACTCCGACACCTGGGCTCAAGGTTTCCCACTGCCTCAGCCTCTCCAGGAGCTGGGACAACAGGCACATACCACCATCCCAGCAATTTCTTTCTTTTTTTTTTTTTTGTAGCTTGATTTTCCAGATAGCCAACTCTCTTTGTTTTCCACCTGCCTTATATGGTTTCTTCCTCTCAGACTCTCCTTATTTTCCTATCTTCTTGCAGTTCTCTCTACAGGTACATGATGTAATATGTTGCCTTTAAAAGTCTTTCATGCATCATTGACTCTGAAACTTATAGCTCCATTCTTTACCTTTCCCCTAAATAATTGTCCCCCATACCCAACTGTCTTATTGAATTCTCCGTTTAGATTTGACATAGGTATCTCATATTAAACATGTCCACCAAAGTTTTAAAAATTTATACCCAAATTTGCTCCTCCCACAGAAGACAAAAACATGAGTCCTGTTTGATCTCTCTCAGTCTCTCAAATGCCAGAGTTATTCGTCTACAAGCACAATAGTCAACTTCTGAATCAATCCAAAATCTGACCCTCTGTCTTAGTTCAGGAAGCCATCACTGATTACTTGAATTATTATAATAGTTTAACAACTTCTTATTTTACTTCTATTTTTCCTATACCTATTCTATGTCTTCAAATAAGTATACAAAGACACGATGACACATAGATTCTGTTTTTATTGTTCATTGCCTGAGTATTCATCCCCCAGAATGTTGTTACCTAATATATGCTATAAAACAGCTTGTTATTATCGAAGGTGTTCAAGACAAATTTCCAGGTAACTATTGAGAGGACAGTAATAAAAATCAATATGTAAACATGAGGTAATAAGTTAAAACTGGAAATAAGAAAGAAAAACGGCAATGAAGGAGTTCATGTCAAATTGGGTAGTAACAGGAAACAGATAACTGATTGGTCGTCCCCAGCAGTTTGTCCGTGTCAGAGAGGAGTTATCATCTCTTGGAAAACACTGTGGGAGAATGCCCAGGAGAGGTGCCATTGTCAAACATGGATGTTAAAAATATTTCTACGAACTTTCACTGTGGCTATAGAAATGTCATTATCAGTATGTGTGTAGAATCAGAAAACATTTACAAAATTTTACTTTTTTTTGCAATTAATTAAAGGTATAATTCACTCCCCTTTTTTATTTACCTTGTATGTAACTATTCAGAAAAGGTGATGGCACATACAATAAAATTTACTATATCACTTAGGAAAAAATAACGTATTTTAATGATAATGCTGAAAAACAGTACATCAGTGAAAAGCAAGAGAATGGTAATAAAAAGATACATACACGATGCTGTCACTGAGTTAAATTTTATGACACACAATATTAACTAATATTAAGCAGTATTTCAATCATGTTCTAGGGAACACTCTCAAATTTTTCAAAGTTTTGGAAAGTTCAGAACTACACAGAACATGGTGAATATAAAGTTGTTTTATGATTGTAGTAAAAGAGCTAGAACATCGTCCCTACTGATGTTCAGACCGGGTATCGACTGAGTACTCTTTATGGTTAGAAAAACATAATGGATTGTTCCCTGTTGTTGCCTGTGAAGATAATAAATGGTACTTGATAAGGGCTATAAAATTTCTCGATTTATTAATAATCTGAAAATGATGGTTATAAATTTAGGGGGTCAAATATTAAAGGTTTGAAATTTATCTTGTTATTTCTAGAGGCAATGACAGGAGAGATATTATTTACTCAAAGAGTTTTGCTGTTATTACCATGAGATTGCTTATATAACATAATTCTTTAGATATTTGTAGACTAGAAAGCCACTCCATAGCTCCCTCCTGTATTCTATCTTGTATTCCCCAGTTCAGCAAGACTTTCAAATGGTAAAAAGCCAAAATATTTCGAAAATCTCCATTTTTACATTATCTTACGAAAATTTATTTAGAATTTTCATTTTAAATTTAGAACAAATTTAAATAACTCTGTTGTTCATATTTGTCACTTTTGCACTAATAGTTAAACACTAAAGACAAGAAAAAAAACACTGGCATTTGTGCTGAGTTTGATTTCAGGATTTAATTTTTTTATATTTAAAAAAATTTCATCGATATTTTTATGAGTTGAGTTTGATTTCGGGATTTAATTTTTTTTATTTTTAAAAATTTTATTGATATTTTTATATCAATATTCATTGATATTTTATTACTGCATTAACCAACATAGGCTAAGATATACTGCGGTAACAAGCAATCCCAACGTGGGAATGACTTACAAAAGGAGAACTTAGCTCATGCTACATATTTATCTCAGGTTGAGTGTAACACCTGTATATGTTTTCAAACATCAGCGATCCAAGCTAAATGACCAAATCCAAATTGGATTTTACTGAATTATGGGACAAAAAAGAGCGTGAGATCAAGTTATGACTCTGAAAATCTGTTCAGGTAAGTGGCAAACATTGCTTCAATTCATACCTTATTAGTCAAAGTAAGTCATTTGGCTAAGTGTTACCTAAAATGAGAAGAGCGTCATGATCCTCACCATGAGGGGCACCATACAGCTATTCTGATGACTATGTGCGGCTGAATAAGTATTTTGAACAAGAGTGAAATCATGGGCAGTGCCTGTGGCTCAGTGAGTAGGGCACCGACCCTATATGCTGTAGGTGGCGGGTTCAAACCCAACCCTGGCCACAAACTGCAAAAAAAAAAAAAAAAAAAGGGGTTAAAACAGCTACTGATTTCCTGAATGCAAGTACTCATTTCATTTTACATGTTATCCTGCATAATCTTGACAGTGACCCCACATCTAGGTCTCCATTATCTCCAAATCATGTTTGGATGTAACTCCTTTTGCTCTGGGCCTGGGAGTTAAAAATGCAGGTTACTTCTATACATGTCAACTAACCCTATGTGGGGAATAGTAAAGCGATAACTACCACAAATCTCACATAATGGGACATATAAATTATGTACTATAGTGCTTCATAGCCATTTTGAAATCCAACTAGACAGATGTTTCCAGGGTCCCCTGTCATTAAGAGTATGGAGGAGTCTTGATTAGTTCCCCTCTTTTATATCTAAGTAATAAGTGTACTCAAAAAGCTTATGTTTTTATAATAATTAGAACAAAACTCTCAAAAATTTAGTTGGCTTTTTATCTATGCAATTTGAGTCTGTTTCCTGTACTGATAGCCACACCCATACATTTTTTTTCCCTAAAACTTCTTTTCTCTGGACCTAATTGTGGTCATCTTGAAGCACCCATACATAAAAGCAATAGCCACACTCCTGTTCTCTTTCAGCAACTTCATCCAACTTTAAAAAACTCATCTATTTACAAAGTCATCTACACAGATTTTTTTAATAAAGACTTTGAAAATCATATCTTAGATCTAAGCTCTACCAATAAGTTAAAGGTTTAGTCATAAGAACGAAGTTAGAATAGGTCCTTATCCCCTGAAGACATTCTTGTTTTCTATGGGCTAGAAACAAGAAATGATAATAATGATGATTACTGTTATTTTTGGCTGATATGCCCTAAAAATTATTTTATGTTAATTCTTTCTTAGACTATCTTTTCTAAAGCAACCAGTAGAAAACAATTCAAGCTACCATCTTTTTTTTTTCCATTTCTTCATCTGAAGCTATAAAGTATTTGAAGAGATTATTTGTCATCCGAGTTATCGATTTTACCAAATGTTTTAATATTATGTATTATAAATAACCATCTTACCAATGTAAAATAAAAGTTGTATTCCCACTAACTGTGTTGTACCTTTGTCCATGCTATGTATTTTAAGTGTTGTTTTATGACGAATTGCAAATTTTTTTTTTAAAGAGGTTCTTTCTTACCCTTGCTATATGTACATCCTGGGTAGCCTGTGGATTTGTTTAATGTCATAATTTTATTTATTTATTTTTTAACAGACAGAGTCTCACTTTGTCACCCTTGGTAGAGTGTTGCGGCATTACAGCTCACAGCAACCTCCAGCTCTTGGGCTTAGGCAATCCTCCTGCCTCAGCCTCCTGAGTAGCTGGGACTACAGGCGCCTGCCATAATGCCTGGGTATTTTTTTGTTGCAATTTGCTGGAGACGGGTTTGAATCCGCCACCCTCGGTATATGCGGCCGGCCCACTCACTGAGCCACAGACACCGCCCTGTCATAATTTTTCTAAAATCCAGAGTTACTATAAGATCAGCCCCTGTCTGTGATATAACTTAAGTTAGAAGAAAAAAAGACTTTGCAAAACCGATTTGGCTCTTATGGGTTCTTAGAGTTACCAGACCACCATGTGTCATTTACATTTGCATACTTTTCTGTTTGTTTGTTTTAGACAGAGTTTTGCTCTGTCAGTCTGGTTAGAGTTCAGTGGCATCTTTCCAGCTCAATGCAACTTCGAGTTCCTGGGCTGAAGCAATCCTCTGTCTTAGCTGAAGCAATACTCCTACCTCAGCCTCTCAAATGGGACTGGAGGCATTCACTACCATGCCCAGGTAATGGTTCTATTTTTTGTGGATATAGGGGTCTCTGTCTTTCTTAGGTTTGTCTTGAACTACTGACCTAAAGCAATCCTCCAGTCTCAGCCTTCCAGAGCTCTAGGATTGTAGGCCTAAGCCATTGCACCTGCTCTCACATACATTAAAAAATATATATTATAACGTCACCACTATTATGGTTCCATTTTATTTTTATACCTCTAAGGCAATATTTATTTTAGTTTATTTCTTTTGTTTGTGTGTCTGAAGGTAACAAGACATTTAAAACTGCATTCTAAGATCTGTCTTTAGATATATATTTTTTTTGTATTTTAGGATTTATTTTATTTCCATAAACACTAGCACCCTTAAATGCATGCAGGTGAATCTATTATGAAGGATATAAGTGTAAGTCACAGATGTCACCTGGTCCCTTTAGATCTGCAGCCTCAGAGATTTCTTTTGTCCAACGTTATTCTCTGTCTCCGTGATTTCCCACTTCTTTTTTGTGATACACATTATTTTGAAGGCATCATCCTGGAATTATTTCTTGTTGTATAATTGTTCTTACTGGGAAGAACCACACCAACCAATTGGCCAGAAACTCTGCAAGGATTTCCTTGTGTAAGCACTAAGTGTATGAATTTTTTCTTTGTATTTTTCTATAATATTAGATTTATATTTTAAAAGATACCGAAGTAAAAATAAACTAAGTTTGCAAAATAAGGAAATGTCCATGACAGTGTTAAATCCTTTAAAAATGAACACTTTTCTATTTTTTTCACTTTTCTATTTATTTTGCACTTCTTTTATAGTTGTCAAACTCTAAGCTTAATCCAGAAATCTATTTTTGCTAGTTTAACACCTTCTCTAATATTGTTAAAAACCATATTGTGTGGTAAGAATGTGTACTATTTTATTTTATTGTTTCAATTTTTATGAATAAGATTGTAAATATTACTTGAACCATGCAGCATAGCTTGCATTACTTCTATCCATTTTCAAAAGTGTACTTGCCTTTGACATTACTGTGTATGTGGGTCACTAGGAAAGTTTTGAGACAAACCGTTTATGGTCCATTAGTTCACTTTAAAGAAACATAATCAACAGCATCCTTTCTGATTCACCCATACAAATTCCACCTTGCTCAGTTTACAGGTATTACTGGGTGGGCTTCATTTGTTTCCAGCCACGTGGATTTTACATTTATTGATGTATGTGTATTTCAAACCTTTCATTATGACACGTATATTTAGAAAATGATTGTGCACTATTTTAATTTCCTGATGAGTATCTGCGTTAAACACATTTATAGTTAATTCCATTTTCAGCTTTATTTACACTGAAGAAGTGTGTGATAATGTAATAAAAATCTCAATGGTTAAGATAAGTTTGATAGATTTAAGGAAATCATTCTCTTAGTGACCTGGGGGGTGTCCTAAGTTACTCCTCTATGAGGCATGTCAATAGGAATAAGAGCAATAATTGTGCCTGGTGGTCCATTTCTAGTGTAGCTTTAATGAGAATATCCCATAAGATTTGAAGGTATTTTTATTACTTTAAGTGAAATCGATAAACAAATAAATCCCTTTTCTTTGTACTTTCACTCAGTTTCACAAATAGACTGTATTTACTGAATAAAGATTTCCCCATGAAAAGTGTAAGCTAAGAAAATCGCATTTGAGAAGTGCCAAGCACAGTGTCTAATATACAGTGCATTATGCACTGTCTAAATATATTTTCCTTCTCACTGATTTCTCCTTTTTTTCCCTCCAATAATGAGGAAGATTTTAGAGAATTCTTTTTATAGCATGTCTCTAAGAAAGGACATGGTTATCCACAGAATGAGTACTATGAAGTCCCCTGTAGACTCTTCAATTTTTAGATTTTTGTACACGTTCTAAAGAATCTGTTAGTGAACATTGTTGGCATTGAAATAATAGTTAGAAATAAAAAAGACCATAGATTTTCAATAATAGGGCTTGTTTTTCTTCTTTTTAAAATCATTCAGAGCTGTTAAGCAATAAAAGTAATGTATCATTCAGTTGTTAATGAATATGTCAATGATAATCCTGGGTGGAAATAGAGGGCATAGTCAAGAGTGATGAAGGAGGGATATTTAGTAAAGTTTGATCATGCAAATACGTGAGCAGAATGAAAAGAAACGACTAACAGGAGATTCTGTGGGACTCCAGGGTTGGTCCTCATTGCTACCACTATACCGGGATTTTCAAGAAGAGAGAAGCTTCCAGAAGGCAGAGAAAGCTGTCTAGAAAAGATAACGTGACAGGAATTGCTGACTTTGATAGGGAAGATTAACAGCCCAGGAACACATAGGAGAAGATTCCCTTTGGAAATAAGCCGACTTCACTTCCA
Organism: Perodicticus potto; assembly: GCA_963574655.1. NCBI lineage: Eukaryota > Metazoa > Chordata > Mammalia > Primates > Lorisidae > Perodicticus > Perodicticus potto. The sequence continues at coordinate 41,816 of CAUYRH010115394.1, read as the reverse complement.
TCCTCTTATCTCTTCATGAGGCTTCCTCCCCACTGGCTGAGCATAAGAGGACAAGAAAACCCAGTGACGTAGGGTGGAGAAGAGCGGATCTCAAAGTACAAATGGAAAACATTCAGAGCAACGTCCTTTCAGTAAGAATGAATTCGATTCTTCCTCACGTGTGCCACATCTGAGTAAATTGAGGATTCTCACATGGTTTGATAATTTTGCTTCCACTCTTCTGTGAAAGATTTTGTTTAGATTTCTTTTCCCTCTGAAGAATTTAAAGCACAGTACTGTTAAGAGTTCAGCAATTCTAATTAAATTTAAGTTATTTAAACAGAGAATAAAATATCTAAGTAAGTGCCCACCATACCTGTCTTAAATTAGGTACATATTATTTTGTTTATATTACCAAAAGTTTTTTATATTCATCTTTTAAAGAGTTATTTTATAATTTATGAGATTCTTAAAACTATAATGAGTTTTTAATCACATATTTTGTTTTAATGACTAAAGAGACAGTGAGGTTTATTTTCAATATGCTTTCATTTAGTCTATACATGAAATACTAAATTAATTTTTTATCAGATGAAGGAAAATTATTTGTATATATTTTAACTTGATATAACTTATATGGTCATGTATTTTATTGTTTCTACATATTGGCTCCTCATCCTTGTAAAAAGATTGTTCTGTGCTTCCTGGATTTCACCCTTTACCATGTGACACGTAACTAGCTTTGGCCAATAAAATATTAACAAAAAATCCTGTGTGCCACTTCTCACTTGGTTTGAACAGTTATCTTCCATTCTTCTACGAAGACCTCTGACTCCTCTCCAGGTCTGAGAAGACATGGAGACAGAATGTCTAAATGACCTAAAGCCAACATGTAAAAATAATGCGCCATCACTTTAAATAGCAACCTGGATAATGGAAAGTGCTAGAGATGTGAGGGTGAAGGAATTCTCTGCCATTGCTGGAGACTGTGCTTGGGCAATCAGATATGTTCATCACAGCATTACTGGTAGTACCAGAAAGTTGGAAGCAAACCGGGTATTTATACCTGAAAAGTGGAGAGCTAAATTATCACGGATTCTGACCAAGAGAGATGTAATGATCTCCTTTGCCTGCCTGACCAAACATTAAACAGATTTCCTCCTAACTATGGCGCCTTTTTTCTGCTCTTCTTAAATTATTTATTTAAAAAATTTGCAATGGTAAATTGTTTCTATGCTAGTTTTGCATACAAGTCTTCTCTTGGACTTTTACAACTCAGAAATGTTTTTTCTTAAGGAACTGGGAGTGATATTTCTGAAGTATAATCATCTGAGCAAATAGCACCTCGATCTCAAGCTCTCAGTCACTGTGGGCAGGAGGAGCCTAACTTATCTAAGGGATAAGTGGCAAGTACAAATGCCTAATCATATTGATCAATCTCTTCAGTGATGTCGTCCATTACTTTTCAGGTAGTTCATTCATCCCAGAGCTTAAAAATTCTCCCCCCTTTTCTTTCAGAAGAACGGAGTTCATCTCTCTCCTTTACAATAGCATTAACCTATGACAATATTAACGTACTGAGGACAGTAAAGAACAATGAACAACATGTAATTTCAATACGGGTAAGTCTTCAAAGGATAAAGCTTACTTAAATAATTAAATAATTCAATGAAATAATTATCTAATTTGTCATTTAACATTTTCATGTTAAAAATACATGGACGCATTATAAATAAATGGTTCATAAGATTATATACAAAAAACATGTTTATTATACACATATTATGAAGCAGTGGAAAAGGGACAAGGTGGTGAAATAGAAGAAATAAACACATTAATTCATTCATCAAGAGCGTGCTGCAAAGACTAGTTGTGATCAAGTGCCACCTCCTGATGAATGTGATTAATTCAATTCTGAAGTTGGAAATAAGCATACGAATAAATGATGTTTTTCAATTATTTTCAGAGACAGCAACATATTGGTTTCCTTTCTGTGTTTCTAGCTATTTCTTCTAGTTGTTGCCTGTCTGTCTTTTAAACACTGGAGTGATACTGGCTTACCCATTATGACTCTTGTATTAAAAGCACAGACTTAGCCTTTGGTAATTTTCTCCAGTCCTGTGGCATTAAATATAATCTCTGTGTTAATATTTCACAAATACATATCTTCTGCTTAGATCTCTATCCCCAAATTCTGACTCTACCTCGACTTACTTGCTAGATATCTTCTCTTGGGTATCTAAGAAATATAAACAACATAACATTTTTACAAAATAGTTACACATATCCTACCCCCCAAACTATATATGAAAATAAAATCCCCCTTTCTAGCACCTTTGAATTCTTATCAATTTGTGTCTGTATGGTTTCAATTGCCAAAAATAGATCCTTGAAGTTTATTGTATCTTCTTATTCTTGACAACTGAGTAACTGAATAGCCAATAATGTTGACTATCTACAACATCAAGGACATTTTGACAACTTCTTACTGTAGAAGTTTGAAGTTGCAGTAAGCTATGATGACACAACTATCCTCTAGCCTGGAGAACACAGCAAGATTCTGTCTCAAAAGAAAACAAAAAAACGAACAAAATCATAACCAATGGTTTGTATCAAATACCGACAAGTAGTTATTTATTAAACAAAATCATGTCCCGTATTTGAGCCAATGCTAAACGGATTTAAAGCAAATCAAAAACAATAGCTAAGAACAAAATAGGAATGGGGATAAAACTTTTAACGATAGCAGAAATGTTATGCAAGATATAGAGATAGTTAGCACGAATTTAAGCCCCGGGTTGTATTGTCTTAGGATATTAGCAGGTGGGCCCATCAACCAGCTCCATAGCTCAGGAGGGCACCAGGGTGCTTTTTCATACTTTAGCTAAAAGTCTGTATGTTCTGAAATTTTTTGAATCTTCACCCTTATATTGAGGAGTTTAAACATCAGTTCTGGGGAATAATGTGGTGAAGGAAATTTCTTAATTGCCAATTGAGGTGTGACTTTCACTTAGGTTAGATATCAGAAAAAAATCTATGCTCTGGGAAAACAATACTGACCCTTGCTTGGGTTTAAACTATGGACACAAACCTTTACCTGTCAGTATTGTGAGTTTAGTCCCCACAGTACTCACTGTGGTGCTCCCAAAGTAGTTGGGCATCTTTTACCCTAAATCATCACAGTTAACACCTCAGTCAGTAGTTCAGGGGTCTCTTGATCTGTTTTATTTCCTATGAGATCTCTGCAATGCTGAGGAACCCTTTAGGTCAATGCTCTGTCATCTCCAGTTGATGTGTGATGCTGTCTCTCCTAAGAGGATCTCAGGCAATGCAGGTGAGAATGCCTGTTCTTGCTTTTCCCATTGGCTTGCCACTTAGCTTTACATGCAAGGGTGGTGTACTATCAGCTTTCAAAGAGATTAAATTCTAGAAACAACAATTATAGCCAAAGATTTCAAGAGAATTCATGACTGGAAGATGTATCACTGTATGTTTATTCTACAAAAGAGTAGTATTTTAACATGACCAGAAAACAATTATTATTCATATTTTCTTGGATTTATGGTCATCTCCCATGAGGCCTCATAATAAGCTTTAAGAGAGTCATTGAGAGTCAGCATTCACGGGCAGTGTGATTAACAGTAGAGCATCATCATAATAATGTAACTGTCATGGAATGAATGGTATCGGGGAACATCAGAGGTAACAAAATTTGTTTCAGTAAAAATTATTTCCAAAGATTCATTAAATTGTGACTAGTAACAGTATTGTTCCTTTTTACTTACAAAGAGAAAATGTAGATTATTCTGGAAGGGCTTTCTGGACATGTCTAGGAAAACGATGGCAATGAAAGGATGAAGTATGAAGGATTTTCATATGCACTGATTGAACAAGAAGCAATTATTGAAGTATTTCATTTTACCCATAGTTCTAAACTATGTCCTAACTGAGTATAGCACAACCGTTCCATTCACAAAGCAGACACTTCAGGTAGGTTTGTCAAACTTACATTTCAAAAGATAAATGTATTTTATGACATATTTGAAAAGCTATTTGAAAAGTTATTTACAGGTAATCTTTCTAAAAAACAGACAAATCTCATATGGAGTATGCATGTGACCATGTGGTTTAGAGTAGAGGTAAGGCACCCAAGCTCTGGATTTAGACACTTTCTTTCTACATCCCAGCTCTACCACGCTCCCTAACTCTAGGGTGTTAGACAAGTTACTGACCTCAAGTTACTTCATTACTTTTTAATTTTTTTCATTGCTTTTTAAAACTAACCCCTTTAATCATGTGTTTCTAAATCAAAGACATGTGTAAGATAAATCTGAGATAATCCATGTACTACTTTTCAGAGCATAGAGCAAGTACTCAATAATAATATATCTCTATTACTTTTCAATATTATCTATTCTGCAATTTACAAATCATAATAATTATGCTTTTATTTATGATACAGTTGATTTAAAAAAACATGTGATCTTTCACATACAAGTTCTTAATGATCTAGAGAGTGTGATCAACATTATTTAATCAAAAATTAGTTAGCTAATATTTAGAATATTTTATTAGTTTAAGGTATTAAAAGTCATCTTAAAGCCACGTGCAGTGACTCAAGCCTGTAAGCCCAACACTTATGGCGGTCAGGGCAGGAGGATTGCTTGAGACATGCCTAGGCAATATAGCAAAAATCAATTTCTAAAATTAAAAAAAAAGAAAAGAAAAGAAGAAGAATACAATGACAATTAGCCAAGTGTGTGTCTGTCATCTTAGCTACTTGAGATGCTGAAATGGGAGGACTATTGAACGAGGACTTCAAAGCTACAGTGACTGAATATGGTAAAACTACACTCCAGCCTGGGTGACAGAGGAAAACTTTGTTTCCAACAAAAAAGAAAAACTTTGTATCAATGGCTTAAGATTTTTTAATTCAATAGTCTTTACCATCAATTTTACTTTAAGAAAACAATAGCAATATAAAAGTTAATATAACATGGGTTCATATACATTAAATGAGGTATATTTTAATTACCTGAAATACTCTTATAGTCTAATTTTAAGTCTACCAAGTAGGAACTTGTTTGCATCATTAAATTTTGTATTTTTATTTAAAGCATTTCATTTTTTCACAATTGTGGTCTATTCTGTTAGGTAAATTTATTTTGTTCTTCTAGTTTTAAAGGTATTTTATTTTTATATTTTTAAATAAGCACTAAGCCATAATAATATATCTCCACAAGCACTAAGATGTTTGAAAAAAACATTAAAACGAAATTTTACAAATAGAAAACATGCTGTAACTAATAGCGTCTCTTAACTCTATTATGATCAACTAATGTGTACATGACAGTGACCATGGAGACGAATGCAGTTGGCCTCTGAGGATAGAACGGTCACATCTTCCTGAATACAGTTCTACAGTTTCTGTTTAAATTGTGCAGATCTGATTGAAATCATGATGCTTTTTTCATCACTGAGACTTTTTTTCCTAAATTGTATTTATTATGGACTATTTGAAGGAAACTGAAAGCATGCCATTATATATCTTACATTCTCCCTGGATTGCTGTTTTTAAAATGTACTTCAGGTGGTTTAAACAAAACAAAACAAAACTGTTTTGATTAAAGAAAAACAAAAGACGGTGATAGAGGAAGAGAGATCTCTATCATCGTATATAATGATGGGGGAAAAAACTCACATGTTTCAAATCAGAATATATAGAATCTGAGGTAGGAGAAGAGTTCAAAAAAATCAGTAAACTCTCAAACAATAATCTCTCCGGTTTTCTTAAAGCATTCGTTATTCTAACAACACAGTTGCCATGCTTTATAGAAACTGAAAAAAAATGATTAATTGCTTACAACGAATCATCAGTATGGTTATCATTTGTAGAGTATGGTAAACATTCTCTTTGTCAAAATATCTAACTGTTAAGCTATAAAGAGATCATTTCTATCTAGAGCTAGGGTCCCATTCCCCTTTGCCTTAGCCTTTTAAATCTTTACTTGATTTAGAACTGTAAGGATCTTAAAATGTCCTATTAATTCTCAAATAAATGCAGAAGTTTTTAGGCAAAAAAAAAAAATTTCCACTAAACATTTTTAAAATGTATTTAAGGATGTTGACTATATTAAATGCTAAACATTTAAAATCTACTAAAGTGAATTTACAGGTGTTCCTCATTATCTGCAGTTTTACTGTTTTCAGTTTCAGTGACTTTCAGTCAAGAGTAGTTTGAAATAATATATGGAAGATTCCAAAAACAAACAATTTTGAGATGGAGTCTCACTATGTCTCCCTGGGTAGAGTCCTATGGTGTCACAGCTCACAGCAACCTCAAAATCTTGGGCTTAACCTCCCAGGTAGTTGGGACTACAGGTGCCCACCACCCCACCTGGCTATTTTTTGTTGCAGTTGTCATTGTTATTTAGCTGACCCAGGCAGGTTCGAACCTGACAGTCTTGGTCTATGTGCCTGGTGCCATAAACACTGAGCTTCAGACGTGGAGCCCAATCTATAGGTTTTAAATTACATACTCTTTTGTGTAGAATGATGAAATCTCACGCTGCCCCAGCCTTGCTTTCGGGGACGTGAATCACCCCCTTGTCTAGCACATCCACAGTGTATATGCTACACACTCATTAGCCAGTAGCTGTCACCATGGTCAGATTGAGTAAACATATATATACAGGGTTCAGTACCGGCCACCGTTTCAGGTATCAACTGGGGCTCTTGAGACATGTTCCCAAAAGCAGTGACTACTGCAATCATTTTTATTTTAATATGACTTATGTGGGTAAAAAGTTCTATTAGAAATAAAATTCTCAGATCATGTTTGAGATAACTAGTGGTTAGAGCTACTGAAAAAAGATCACCATAAAAATGGTTCCATTGACTTCAGAAACTGACATGAATATAGGGCAAAAGATGTCAGCTTCAAAAGCCGTGAGAAATCTGCTTTCTGCCTGAAAGTAGTAGCAACACAGGGATGGCGTGGAGCTGGGTGGGGGCAGCATGCTGATTTATGATTATCACGCAGTAAAGGACAACACGGATGCGCTTGCACACACTGATTCTGACTTAGAGCAACCAGATGTTGTTGGCACCTCTTACCATGAGATTCGGTTCATTTAGTCAAAATGATTAGCAGGAAAGCACTTGCTAGACTGAGTCTACTATCCTGTAAGCAAAGCTGAGGCAATGATGGAGCAAAATAGCTTATCCACAGCAACTCAGCGGGAATTTTGATTCTGTCACCTCTCTTCATTAATCTGTACACATGACTGCTTGGAGGCACCGTGAGTTGATTAGGGCTGGAGCCCGTCAGCATGAAGACACTCATCACCACTTCTCATTTTCATATGACCCAGATGGTGTAGCTGCTTGACTGCAATTTCCCTTTCTATGTGTTTTTAATAGGTTCTTTTTTAGGATATTGACTTTGCACACTCTTGTGGGTATTTAAAGCCAAACTAAATTTACTTCTCTTTTAGTAACAACTTGAAGTAACTACATATTGAAAAAAATGTACATAATAAAAAAAAGATTGTTTGCTGCTTTTCCTGAGACTAAAGGAAATTCAACATATCAAAACTTTCTAGTCAACTGGTTTCTGTAATATTTTAAGGAAATATCCGTTCCAGGATGCAGTTGATGAAATGGAGGCAAAATGTCACTTTGAGGAAGAGTCAAAAAAGTAAAATTGAATCTTATACTGGATCTTAACAGCATTAAATTGACCAGGTTTGGGCAGCACCCATGGCTCAAAGGAGTAGGATACTGGCCCCACATGCCGGAGATGGCAGGTTCAAACCCAGCCCCGGCCAAAAACTGCAAAAAAAAAAAAAAAAAAAAAAAATTGACCAAGTTCATGAGTGAGGATACAAAGTGAAGAGAATTTAAATGTTATGACTGAAGTTACATAGGAAGCAAATGAAACCCTGGAGGTATGTTTCAGCTTTACCTTATTGACCCAAGCATAAAATCGTATGTCCTAGACATATGGTCCTAGCCAATGTCCTAGCCGGGACACTATGATCACCTTGGATCCATTTTATGTAAAAAATTCTTTACCTTCTCTATGCAGTCTACCAATTTCCAAAGGTCAGGCCTGGAGTGTACACCTCTCCAGGAAAATATTTTTTGTGATACCCCTGTACATATCATCAAGTTAATTAAAAATATATTGTAAAACTCATGGGCCCCTCTAAAGCATAGTGACTTATTGATGAAGATTTAGAATGAGAAATAAAACCTCTATTTTGTTAAGGAAAGAATAGTGTAGAGGTTGAAAATCACAGCAGTTACTATTACCTTAAATATGTTGTTTTCTTTCTATAATTAATAACATTTATCTGAGAAGCACATGAGCAAAATGTTCAAGGACTTGGTTGCATACATTTTTATTATTTTATTTTTAGGAAGTAAAACATGGTCCAGTGAAATGAAAAATGTTCCCATCAGTTCATCTAAATATACTTATTAATTTTCTGTTATGGTAGAGACGATTATTTTTAGGTACTACAGGCAAAGAACAAAAGAGGAAGTTTATTCCTTTTCACTGGATTATGTGTGAAAGAGAGAACAATATGGAATCAACAAAAAAAGAACACAATCAGGTATGATAGTACATTTCCATTTTCTGTTGCATTTTCTCTCCTCTGAATTCAGAATGTGTCCTACAGAGATGCTATCTTTAAATCTCTGCTGATCAGGCCGCTATTGTTTTTGGTTTTTCAGATTTAAAATTCACACACATACAGACTTAGACTTAGTTGTTTGAATTGTCACAACTCCATAAAACTATGTACTTGCTGATATTTCATGCATGGAATATAAATGGTATTTGATTGTCTAAGAATGGAATAAGAATATAATATGTGAAAAAAATCTATAACCCATTTTAAGGAAGCTATTTCAGAAATAAAAAATGATAAAGTAGCATTGTGTTATAAAACAAATTAGCAGGGATTGTTTTTTATTTCTGAGTGTTTTATAAAATAAGTATATTGTACAGTCATTGACATTGTAGGATTAATGAAATATGTCATGCTAGGGCCAAAATAGACTAAGGTGTATGTTTATAAGTGTTTATGTCTTTGACTAAAGAGAGCAAGAAGAACTTTGATGTAGAGGTAAGGTTTTTCCAAAGATCTAAATAAAAAAAAAAAAAAAGAGTTGGTTATAATATATGAAAAGGACCTGTAGTAGAGAAAATAATGTCACTGTTGAGAAAGGCAAAACAGTTTAAAAACATGGAAACCTACTAGAGCATTTTACGAATAGGGAAGAACATGTGAGTTGGGGTCTGAGAAACAGGCAGAAGTCAGATCAAGTAAAGTCCTAATGGTTTATTAAGGAGTTTGGATTTTCTTCTGTGTGATATGAAAAAAATCCTGACAGTGCTTCAAAACCCAAGATCACAGAACTAGGGAACCTATTAAGAGTTTACTTCCCTTAGAAAACTTCAGTTTTATCTTTTTCACAGAAACTTTGCCTCAATAGAGAAGTAAAAGAATTACATGAGAAGACAATTTTTTTAATCATCCTCCTTAAGCACAATTAGTTACCATGTCAGTGCAAAGAATTTTTGATAAAGCACTTCAAAACACATTATAGTATAACAAATGAAACTAAATTTGATATCACAATTTTTCTTATTAAACATGAATTACAGGTTGTTATGAAGAAATGTAAAAATCTACTAACAGGTGTTTTAAACATTTTCTTCTTTGAATGTGCTATTTCAAGCTGTTGTGCTTCTTTTACTTTTAGTCTTAAAAAACATTTTGATCTACTTTGTTATACATACATTTCTTTGAAGACAAAAATACAAATAATCTCACCTTCTCCCCCAAATAAAAATCAATTTATTTTGTAATGAACTATATAAGTTGTTTCAGAAATGGCCATAGACTTATAACCTTGGGGAAAAAAAGTTTGACTTTGAGTTAAAGCTAGAAATAAGTGGCCCATGAAAGCATCTGCTTTAAATCCAGATGAGGTTCATCTTTTTATATTTTTTTCCTAATCTCCAGACAAGGTAAAGGGAACTCTGCATAGTCTTTAAGAGGAAAAACACTAAGATTCTATTGGTTTAAAATAAAAAAAGTAACCTTTTGATAAGATGAAACATACGAAATAGAAATTGTAATAATAGTGACAGGATTAAAAATTATAAGATTTTTTTAGAAGGTAATTTATCCATTTCTAGTAAATTTGAAGACATAACTCTATTATGTATAATATGTATCAAAACCACAAATCAGCTAAATAACCAAACCAAGGCATTCTAAATGTCCATCATCAGGAAGATGGGCAAAAAAGTCATAATGCTATGAAAAGCAATGTTTCATTTCTATTAAAAGGAATTAGCCAGAGATTCCTAAATCAGCATGTATGCATTCCAGGAAAAAAATAAAAAAAAAAAACCTGAGTGATTGATAAAGACAAATTAAAGACCTAAACCTACATTGTCTATACTATTTAAAAGCTTTAAAAATAATAATACACAGGTAGATGGATGGCTAAATATATATAGAAAGATAGATATTCTGTAAAGTATGAGAGTCTTGTGCACATGATAGTATGTACTATAAAGATTTTTATAATATTTATTAAGCTAATTGGTGAGTTCTGTGTATTCATTAGTCCCTTTGCTTTTTGTCTCAAATATCTATAATAATGTATAGTACATATTTGAGTAGAATATAATATATCATACTATATAAACTATACATCTATACATACACGTGCACATATATTATGGTCATGGATTACTTATTGAGGGAGGTACACTCGGAGAAGTACATCCTTTGGAAATTTCACTGTGTAAGCAACGTAGAGTATAATTACACAAGCCCAGATGGCTCAGCCTTCCACACACCTGGGCTGTGTGTGTGGTATAGCCTATTGCTGTGAGGCTACACACTTGTACAGGATGGTACTCTACAAAATGCCACTGGAAATTGCAGTATTTATGTTTCTAAATATATCTGAACACTGAAAAAATACGATAAAAATACTGTAAAACACAGTATAAAAGATCAAAAATTGTATGTCAGTACAGGGCACTTAACATGAACAGAGCTTGAAGGTCTGGAACTTTCTCTGGGTGAGTCAGTTTATGAGCAGTGAGTGAACATAAAGACCGGCCATACCTACCGTTCTACACTACTGTAGACTTTTAAACCAGCTGCACTTGGAGTACGCAAAACCTATATGAGTACATGTTCTTTGTTCAATAATAAATTAACCTTAAATTATTGTAACTTTTTTACTTTTTAATATTTCTTTACTATTTTGACTCAGAATAACACTTTGCTTAAAACATAAACACAGCTCTACACGAATGTTTTCTTTCTTTCCATCCTTATCCTATAAGCATGTCTTTATTTTTCTTTTCTTTTTACTGCTGAAACTTTTATTTTTTGTTATAAACAAAGACACAAACACCCACCTTAGCCAAGGCCTGCAGAGTGTCAGGATCGTCAGTATCACTACCTTCCACCTCCACTTCTTGTCCCTCTGGAGAAGCTTCAAGGACAATCAAATGCACAGAGCTGTCATCTCCTATGATAATGATACCTTTCTCTGGAATACTTTCCCAAGGCTATCTTACAGTTCACTGTTTTTTTTTTTTTTTCAAGAAGGAATATTGTTCTAAAATGGTGATAAAAGCTTAATACGGTAAATACATAAACCAATAACAAGGTGGTTTATATAATACACACTATGAAGTATTATGTACTACACGTAATTGGCTGTGCTTTACTTTCATAGCCTGGCAGCACAATAGGTTTGTTGACATCTACATTCACCATAAGCACGTGAGTAATTTTTTTTTTTCTGTGACCTTAGGACAACGAAAACATCGATGGACAAAGGGAATTTTTTGTTGTTACATGAAAGAAAAATTTTCCAGGAAGAGAAAGATACGTTCTTGGGGCGAAAGGAAGATACATGTTTTTAGAGCATGTTCTGTTCTCCATAGACAGAGAACTGGCCTACTTTGTCTCTACAAAATCAAAGGATGACAATTGGAATTTTCCAGCTCTTTTTTAACATTATGGGACTAGCATTTACTATACAGTCCAGATGGAATAAAACGTCATTATCGGGCACATGACTGTATAGTAAAATATTCATGATGAACATCCAATAACTTTCAAAATACTTTATAATTTTCTGCCATATAGCTGTATTTTGATTTTATGAAAACATGTTTTTTGTATATTCATTCAGGCATAAAATGAAAAAAATAAGGTATTTCTCTTTTAAGTATTAATACATTAAAATTATTTCCAGCATAGTCTAATATTTACTGTAAATATACATTCACAAGTAATTTGTACATAACAAATATACTAATAGCAAATATTTGTTGAATATTGCATGCTTGTATTCTGTATCCGAATTGTATCTCACACTACAACTCAGATGCACAGAATATATATTTTTTCTATACCTATTTTTCTTTCCCTTGAAATCTCAGCTTTTTGTGAAAAAAAGTAGAAATAAACTCAATCTTGACTTGAAATTGCAGCATAGATTAATTCCATAATACAAGTAATCCATTCTGGTAGTTACTTGTGTGCTATCAACCACAAGTTCAGTCTTTCAGTGTGTGCACGTGTGTGTGCAGGCGTACAAGCGCACACACATGCGTGTGTTTGATGTGTGCTATTCCTTACGCAATGCCATGGGGGGAAGAAGGAATTGTGTTCTTGAGCGAGGTATGTTGCATCTTATGTAGTTTCCAGAATCCCATCTTTATCTGGATGTGATTGAGTGTCCTTTGACATCTACGGTCGGAATCTGATTCTGTGGTTACTGACAATTGTGATGTGGTTTTAGGTCAGCTCAGGATTGATTAGCAGTCCCTGGCTCCTCTTTTTTCTCCTCCTCTACCCCTGAGGACTGCTGTGACTCACAGGACAACCGTTCCCCACTGCTCCGTGCAGAGGAGGCTCTTCTCCGTCAGAGTAACTTGTCAATTTTATAAACGTTTCAACCCGATATTGGCTGAAAAACAGCACAGCAAGGCGAGAACTGCCTGGCTTCTGTTCTGGGCGTGCCAAGCCCACTAAGGGGAACCAGAAACCACATGCCTGCTGCTTCTCTCGTTACTCCCACTTTCTTCCCCACAAACTCATAGGTCAGAAAGGAGAAAGGAAGGAGGAGGAGAAGAAGAATTGTTTTTTGTTATCATTTTGTTTAGTTTTCTTTCCAAAAAGAGAAAAGCAGCCCCTGACATGTAGAAACCAGTCCGGCTTCGTTTGGCACGCGCTGGTTTTAGAAACTCAAATGTACATCTTGGTGTTTTCCCCGCTGAACAAAAGCAACCTTACAGAACTGCATTATACAAAGTCACTCTGTACTGAGAATAACATGAAAGAAATCATCGGAACACTTTAAAATATTTTCTAAGCACAGACAAAAACAAGGTCGCTGTGCAAAACAAACCAAAAAATCCAAATATGCCCTATTCTGGCTAATACGGATAACTGCTGCTTCTTTTCAAGTTACTGTACAATTTTGCCTTATCCTTTTGTTCCCTCCTCTTAGATAAGCTCCATTAATATAATTATAAAAGGATGTGACCCATGAAAGTGTCTACTTACTAACAGTGTTCTAACCAGGTTAAAATCTGCTTCTTCAAACTTCCAAATTTACCTTAAAAAAGATGATACCCCAGAAGAAGTCCTTTCTAGCACCCTTTCATTGAAATATCCCACAATTAACCAGGGTATACACTGTTATTCGTTGCAATGAAAACAAATCCAGTTTGTTTAAATACAGGTATATCCTGGAAATCTTGATTAAAAGACATTGGCATATTTCATGTAATTAATCAAAGCTCATTTCAAGGTTGAAAATGTGACTCTCATGCACATATGAATAAGTACATGCCAAAGACATTATTCAATCTGTTAAATAACAAGAAAAGTAGGAGAGGATGAAGCTGATTAAAAAGAAAACAATTTGAGAAGTTGGATCTTTATATGTAGTATAATCCTTATTTTTTGTTTTTTATTTTATTTTATTTTATTTTTTTTGAGACAGAGTCTCACTTTGTAGCCCTTGGGAGAGTGCCATGGCGTCACATAGCTCACAGCAACCTCCAATTCTTGGGTTTAGGCGATCCTCTTGCCTCAGCCTTCCGAGTAGCTGGGACTACAGGCATCCCCCACAATGCCCGTTTTTTTTTTGTTGTTGTTGCAGTTTGGCCAGGGCAGGGTTTGAACTCACCACCCTCAGTATATGGGGCCAGCACCCTACCCATTGAGCCACAGGTGCTGCCCAATCTTTATTTTTAAAAAGTAAAAAGAAACAAATTATTAGAGTAGAGTATAATACTTAAATATAAAACTATTCCTTTAGAGGACAAAAACAAAACAACACAGTAAAACAAAAAGTCTTTGGTGATATCTTTACTACTTAACAGAAATGTACAAGCTACCATATAAATTTATACTTTATTAGAAGAGTAAATTAAAAATAAATTACAGGGAGATGCCTGTGGCTCAAAGGAGTAGGGCGCCAGCACCATATGCCGGAGGTGGCGAGTTCAAACCCAGCCCTAGCCAAAAACTGCAATAAATAAATAAATAAATAAATAAATAAATAAATAAATAACACATAAAATATCTTAGAATATAAAATAATTTTCAAGCAAGCTTAACAATGTCTCAAGGTAACAATGGCATGCCATTAATATACTTCTTTCCATATGTTAGCTAATAATTTCTTAACAAATATATCTTTCTAAATAGAGCTAGCATAACTATCATAGATAAAAGAAGAAATATTCTCTGTCATGGACAAATTATAGATTACCCAGATGTAGCTGGGAGAAAATATTAACAAATTGTAAAATTATCTCTCAAAACAAATAGTACAACTTGAAGACCATTGTTCTACCACAAGCTATTTTGTGAGCCCAGAATCTGAATGCGTTTTAATGTTTCCCTCTGTGTTAGATTTGTAACAAATTCTAGTTTAATGCCAGTTATAGTGAGAAGAACAAAATAATTCCCTCGGTCAAAATCACTTTCTTTTCCTGAGAATTTGATTAAAGGAACCTTTCGTATTAAAATAAAGACAAAGTGTACCTAGGAAATAAATTAGTAGCACTTAGAGCTATAAATATTTTGTTATAAAGAAGGACTTAGGAATTCAAGCACTTTGGCCTGATTTCTTGAGGGAATTTCAGATTCTAACTTTTATTAGCAGCAAAGTCTCTCACAGGCTTATCACTTCTGTCTCAGAAACTCATCATATAAAGGTATTAACAGGAATAACATTTTATTCATTGAAAAGTTACTAAATTTGAAAGGGAGACAAATGACAAATAAAAATACGGTCCTAGTCTTCATGGAGCTTCCTGTCCGGTAAATGAGGCATTGCCCATTTGGGGGAATGAAATGGAGGGATAATATAAAGCATTTAGTGTAATATTTAACATATGTCTGCCCAGTTAAAGGAAAATATAATCATTTTAAAATTTTTAGAAAGTTGTTTCTGCCTTTTAACAATATCTACAAAGAATATAAAGGTGTTTTAAAACCTTTATGCTACTTAACTATACTCTCCAATACCATTTCACGATATTAACATTCTTAGAAAAATGTGTCTTTTCCATAAATTTTGCAGAGATGAAGGGTATAGACGCTTATTCATTCTTTCAAACTAGAATTTATTTTTTATTTTTTTTCATTTTAATCAGCTTTATTGAGTTATAATTTAGAGGTTATAATGTAGAAGCAAAGGTATTCTTTTTTTCCCTTATGTTGGTTTCTTCTTTTTTTCATATTTCCCTCTCTCTTTTTAATTCAATCATAGCTGTGTACATTAAAGTGTTAACCCATTACCTGTCTATATTATAATAACTCCACATTGATGTTCCACAAGTGAAAATGTTCTCACTATACATATTTAGTTGCCTGGTATCAACCAGAAAAGTCTGTTAATATAAAAGCTTACGGAAGTTAAATCTTCTTTGTTCCTTGAGATAAAAGAAAATTTGTCTTCTACATCCCATAAAACTGACCTTACCTTTCAAGAGATGAGTGGGTAAGCCAAAATTCATTTTAAAAATCAACAAAAATCAGGCCAGGCACAGTGGCTCTAATGCTAGCACTATGGGAGGCCGAGGTAGGTGGATTGCCCAAGCTCAGGAGTTCAAGATCATCCTGAACAATAATAAGATTCCAGCTCTAAAAAATAGCCGGGCCTTGTGGCGGGTGCCTGTAGTACCAACTAACCAGCAGGCTGAGCCAAGAGAATTGCATTGTGTCCAAGAGTTTGAGGTTGCTGTGAGCTATGACACCACAACACTCTATGGAGGGTGACAAAGTGAGACTCTGTCTCAACAAAAATAATAAAAAATAATAAATAAATCAATAAGTATTTCGTCTATGTTTATGGAAAAAGAAAACTATCAAATAATCAAAATTTCAATCTACCTATGTATCTATATATAATATACATAAAATATTTTTTCAGGGACATATCCTGGTTAATAACAATTATTCAATCAGGAGTAAAACATGTTCTTTGTTGTTCCATTGGCAGCATAAATTACTGTAAAAGCACAAATTACTGTAACTTTGATTTAAAACCTGAATCTTCCTGAGCAATGTAGTTTGTAGCTCTCAATAATAACATTGAGCCCTTTAGGCCACTGACTTTGCAGCTGCATAGTTAGTCCATGGAGGCATCGGGGGCAGCAATTCTAAACCCAGAGAATCTCTGACAAGTTCAATTCTAGCCAAGTGATGCCGAGCTGATCTATGCATACTTCTTAAGGAAATACGCCCATACCTGCAGTTTACTGATTTGAGGGATGCATGCAATCAATAAACTGAAAATAAATGAAGTCCTAAGTACTGGTAGTTATTTTATCAGTTTGGGAGTTTAAAATTAGCCAACACAAGCTCTTTGGAACACAAGGCAAGGAATTTAAAGCCAAGGAGTTTAGAAATTTCTTGGAATTCAGCGTGTTTAACACCATTAACCATTTAACTACTAACTGCGTCAGTACATGCTGAGATGTAACTTGTAGAAGTTTCATCAGCCCTTTTATCTCTTCCTCTCTGCAAGTTTTGCAAATTATAAAATGTCGTTATTTATTGACATTGATTACGTGCCCGCCTCTGTGTACCGTGCTTTTACGCCTAACTTAATCATTTTACTTTCCTATAAACTAACTAGTATTAGGATCCAACGCTAAAGATAATGAACCTAAAAATGGAGAAATTACTTGCTCAAAGTCACATGGTTTAAAAGGAGTGGTGTGCCCATCTGAAGTCAGACGTATGCTCTTAACTAATCCTGTGCTCCCTCTGTTAGCGAACAGCACCAGTTCCTTCAATGTTGATATTTCCTTGTACAATTCTAATGTTAAATGCTATTGTTAATGATTTTCATATTAGAAATAAAGGCAGAGATGAAGCTCAAACTAAAGTGGTAATATTGCAATTTTACTAATGTTGGAAAAATTAAATATATCAGTTAAAATTTTTATGTATTTAGCACATAAGCCTTAAATTGTTATAAGTGGATTCTTCATAAAAGGTCACTGGCTTTTTATTTAAGTTATTAATCTGGTCTCTGTAGTGTCCCAGTTGGTAAAGTTATTCATTCCTGTACATCAACGTGATTTGTAAGTTGATTGACCGACATATCACCGATTCTGGAGTGCTAATTTCTGATAGTGCCTGTGTTAGAAACAGTTTGCAGCGGAAATCAAGATACGTTTCCCATCTTGGGAATTCAGTGTGTTAAGATAAAAATTAAATTAATAATAATAATATAGTGCCAAGCCATTAGGGATGTGTTGACAATGAGATAAAAAACTTAACTCTGACAAAAATGGGCAAGAGGAGGAAATCCTTACAGCATGGTATCTGAATTCTGCTGGAAGTAATCATTCCTCAGAGACCCGGCACATCCCAAATCAGATATTTCACATATCTGAAATCAGATATTTCTAAATTTGTGCTTATCTTTTTCCCACAAATGTATTTGCCTTTTATTCCTTTTTTTCTATAAGAAATTATCGATTTCCAAAAGACTCAATCCAATGTCAAAGTCTGTACTTTCTGTCAGATTTTGGATCACGTGTGTTTAACCACAACACTGTTCCTCACAGAAGTTTAAATATCTTTTTTGTGTATGCCTGCTTAACAAATTTCACTTAAAATATCCCACACATTTCAATGATAGTGAGCCTATCAATGATAGAGCCTAATGAATTATTTTATTCTTACAGGATTATGTCTTCATACATGTATTTTACCTTTTATTAGAGAGAAATGGCTTTTTGATTTCCACCTCTTTTTTAATAGCTAAGAATACCAAAGACCATTGACATAAATGAATATGTGAGAATGAAAAGTAATTTTCAGAGATTGTCACTTGACTTTGAACTCGTTCAAAGTTTTATTTAAAAAAAAAAATTTTTTTTTTATTAAATCATAGCTGTGCACAATAATGCATTTATGGAGTACAATGTGCTGGTTTTATATACAATATGAAATACTAACAAGAAACTGGTTAACATAGCCTTCACTGCACTTTCTTAATTATTATGTTAAGACATTTATACGCTAGACTTAGTAGATTTGACATGCACCCTTGTAAAATGCACCATAGGTGTGGTCTAACCAATTATCTTCCCTCCACCCATCCTAGCCCCTCCCAGCCCCTCCCTCTCCTCTTTCCCCTTCATCTTGGGCTAGAGTTGGCCTATAGCTTTCATATGGAAGTGTGGGTGATTATATATTTGTTTCATAGTAGAGCTGAGTACATTGGATCTTTTTCTTCCATTCTTGGGATACTTTACTAAGAAGAATATGTTCCAGCTCCATTCATGTAAACATGAAAGAGGTAAAGTCTCCATCTTTTTTTAAGGCTATATAATATTCCATGGTATACACATACCACAATTTATTAATCCATTCGTGGGTTGATAGGCACTCAGACTTCTTCCATGACTTAGCAGGTATGAATTGGGTTGCAATAAGCATTCTGGTGCAAATATTTTTGTTATAAAGTGATTTTTGGTCTTCTGGATATATACCTAGTAGAGGAATTGCAGGATCGAACAGCAGGTCTATTTTTAGATCCCTAAGTGAACTCCAAACTTCTTTCCAAAAGGAATGGATTAGACAGCCCTCAGAAAGGGAGAAAATATTTGCAGGTTATGTCTCTGACAAAGGTTTAATAACCAGAATCCAATCCACAGAGAACTCAAACGTATTAGCAATAAAACAACATGTGATCTTATCTCATTGTCAGCAAGAGATTTGAATAGAAATGTCTCTGAAGAACACAGGCACACGGCCTACAGACACATGAAAAAAATGCTCATCATCCTTAACCATCAGAGAAATGCAAATCAAAACCATCTTGAGATATCATCTAACTCCAGTAAGATTATCCCGCATCACAAAATCCCAAAACCAGAGATGTTGGCGTGGATATGGAGAAAAGGGAACACTCTGCACTGCTAGTGGGAATGCAAACATATGTATCTTTAATAAAAATAGTTTGCCATTTATTACTACTTTATTCCTCCTTTATTTTTAAATTTGGATTAATATAAGGGTACCTATGATTAGGTTACATTGTATGAGTTTGTTAGGAAAACTCCGAGTTGTGTTTGAATCCTTCATCCAGGAGGTGTGCCATAGTCCTCTTTTAATATCATTGAACACAATGAAGTGGAAACCTTCAACTGAAAAACAGTTTATGTTTTCATTATTGTCCAATCAGACAATAACTTTTATGTTTCCTCTCTTTGCAACAAGGATATTTTTCCATGGTGGGAAAGGCATCCGAGTAATATTGTAATGTGTACAAGATGGTGGCCTTCTTCTCCCTAACTTGGGAAGAAAAGGGAACCAAAAGTATGTTCAAGCAGATCCATTTTAGGAAATAGTACAAAAATATATTTTGTACATTAATAAATTGATTATCTTAAACTTATTTATAAAAAGATTTTGATTTGAAGGTCACTACTCTGTATAACTACCAAGCTATAAATAGCACCTATTGTTTTCCCCTTATAGTCCTTTCCAAATTTTTTTTACAGCCAATCAATCTTTATTAGAAATGTCGTTTAAATTGGTATGTTTCTTCCTGTGGTCACTCCAACTGTGAGACCTTATACTCACCATGCCTTCTCTTGAAGTTTTGTAAGTCTTTTTCTCTTATATTGCCTGGTCATGAACATCAATTTCCACTAGTATCATAATGAGCTACCCTAGAGTTACACATTATTAAAAACAAAGAATTAAGCTAATTGTCTTCATACCAAACTTAATTGACTCCTTATTGCTCACAATAACAGAGGGGTCCTACTCTTTCAATTCATCTTCAACCTAAAAGTGCGTGATTTAATTTTTTTATGTAAACTTTTAATAAAGTTTAAGTTTGTCTTTTTAATATAATAATACATCTGTACAAGTTAAAAAATAAAAATAAATTTTAGGAGCCCTATCCTAAAACTAATCTTACTACCCCTATTCCATTTTTTCATGTGGAATTCCATTTAATACTTTTAGTTTTTTTTTCCTAATACAAACACCACTCTGTGTGCTACTTCCAAGTCAGACTAGCTCATTCCTCTCTAGAGGGTGTGGCGATTGTTCTGTTCTCTCACCTTGAGGTGACCAGCTCTGTGCAGGTGCTAAGGAACTTCACCCAGCCCTGCCCAAACAGCCTCTTGCTTCCAGCTCACCACCCGGGCCTTTCGCCTTCCATTAGGACTTCCCAATGGACCCTGAGGTGTCACCTTGCCCACCTGGTGACTATGTTTGCCTAACTCATAAACTTGAGGTGAGCCTTTGACCAATAAGAAGTGGAAGTTGGTGGTTAAGTCTTCTTCCCAGACCCCTACAGCAACCTGTTGTCTCAAGTCATGGTCATTCTCATAGCCTCTACCAGGATGGTCTCGTTGACAAGGCTTCATCAGTCATGCTTAATGTCAAGAGCAGCTGACGTGATATGAAGAACTAATACCCCGACCGCCACCTGTGATTAGTGTCCATCCTTTCCTTACAGTCCCCTTTCCCTCATTTCTTCTGACAAGCGAGCAGCCTTCACTTCAGATTCTGCCTGTGATTGGCTGGCTCAGGACTTCCCTAGGATGGAAAACCAATTAGACGGAGGATTGAAGAAACAACCAATGATGAGGAAGATTGAAAATAAACAGACCTCATTTGCCAGGGCCGAGACTGGGGCGGGGAATGTCAGTATATATACCCAGCACTCGCCACTTTTTGTTTACAACCCTCTCTTGGGTGGCCTTCTGTGACTATGCAAAAGCTCTTTTTCTCTCTTCTTCCCCTCCCCTTCCTTCCCCTCCTCTTCCCTTTCTGAAATAAGCCCTCTCTGCAGTACACTCTGAGTCTCACCTCTTCTTTTTTTGAACTGTAATACTACAGCTGCAGAGGCCACTTTGTCATTCTTCAGGACTAACCACCAAAGAACCTGCCTGCAACTCCGACAAGAGTGGGTAACATGCTTTTGGGGGAACTCAGGTTAAAACCCCTCATGTATCTAAACATAGGCAAACTTTTAACTTTTGTTTGTCAATTTAAAACAATATTCATTAACTTTTTCTTGTGAGCAATAAGAATTTGGCTCTTTCACATTTGCATTCCCCATTCCCCCTATTTTCATTGTCACCCACTATTCCACAAGTTCTAATTTTGTGGCCAAATAAATATTCAGTATTTATGTTATTATAACTGCCTTAGTATGATCTTCAGAGGAGTGACACAGTACACTAGGATATGTTTCTTTCCTTTTCAGTTACTTAATTTTATATATCTATTGATAATTCAGCTTCCTAGTCTCTGACAGCACAACTAAAACTTTTCTCTAGCTGGGTGTTGTGGTGGGCACCTGTAGTCCCAGCTACTTGGGAGGATGAGGCAAAGGAATCACCTAAGCCGTGGAGTTGGAGGTTGCTGTGAGCTGCGTGATGCCACATCACTCTACTGAGGGGTGATAAAGTGAGACTCTGTCTCCACAAAAAAAAAAAAAAAAAAACTTTTCTCAATCTAATTGAACATATAAAGGAATCTATCAGTCTCTGTGTGTGTATGGGTATGCCTGTCAGCTTATTATTTTGTATTCATCTTTTTTGACACAGTCATAACTTGCTTTTTAGGTTTGCTGCACAACTATAATCCTGGAATATGTTTTCACTATCATGATTGGAATTCAGCTCATTTTACTCTTGTTTTGGGGTTCCTCAATATTGGGGATTTCTGGAAAGAGTCTGATAGATGAGAAGCTGTCCTTTGTGGCTCTTTGAGAAACTCTGTGTGGCTATATGAGCAATTCTCATCAATGTTCATTACTTCTTTCTAAACATGACATTTATTCTGGTTCTGTTGAATTTGGCATTTTTCAAATATACTCAAAGCTTGTAGAGGTTTGGGATTTGTCACATGTTTTTTCTACTCCCTTGGACACAGCTTTTTACCTGGCCCTGATCTTTCTTGCTTGTATCTTGCATTCTTCAAAGACTCAACTCAATGTTTTTTGCAATCACTGACACTATTACAAACTCAAGGCAAATGATAAATCAAAATGAGACAAAATAAGCAACACATAAATAACATCAAATGACCCACTTTGCAGCAGAATTTCTAATTCCTCTCCCAGTGAATACACCCCTTATACCCATGAATCAGAACCCAAGTAAACAGACAGATTTTTACCAGAACCCTGTGGGTCTCTTTTCTGCCTATTTCCAGTCAGCACCATTCCTCACCCAGGATAAATAGTTATGTCGTCCATATATTTTTCTGTGTTCACTGAAATTGTAGTATATGTATTCTTTGTATCTGCTTTATTTTTCTTTCAACATTATTTTTGAAAATTTTTTGACAATTTCTACTCTGAACAATATACATAGTTTGTGATTCAGCAATTAATATATATCTTCATTTATCCAACAAACACACCCATATATTCATTAAAAACGTGGACAAACATGTTAGGAAGCACTACTAATAATTGTCTCATGCTCAAATTCTATCAGTAGTACAATTTACTGTAAACATGAAAAGAAATACCACAAGGAAATGAAAAAAAATCACATGCAACAATTTGGGAGGCTTACAATGTGCTACTGAGCTATAGCTTCACACAAATCCTGGGAAACCAAATAGATCAATAAGCGGTATTATTGGAAATAGATTTTAACCTTTGGATTTATATTTAAATTGCAATAATCTCTCAAAACAATTGCCACTTAGATTATTTTAAACCAGTTTTTACAAAATGAATATGGATTTGTATCAACTTTTCACTGCAAAAGTAAAATATATCTACTAATATCCTGATGTATCAATAGATTTTCAAAATAATTTAAATGCCATTAGAAAAAAATTGAGCTATTCATATAATACCAATTGAGCCAGAGCAATAAATTATGAAAGAATTATCTTTGAAATTATTTCAGGTAAATTGTAAAACTGCAGAAAAGAAGATTGTTTGGCAATAAATTGAAGCTATTTTCATATGCAAAGTACATTGTCACAAAGTCTTATAAATATTACTGTAGAATTACTGAGAAAAGATGTACTTATATGCACACTAAGCAGTTTAAAATAAGTGGGAATGAGAGTCAATGGCAATGACATTTTCTCATAGTATTAAAAAAGTGAATTATCTGAATATAAGGAAACCCCAGTGAAATGTTTTCCTCAGGTTAGTAATCAGCAATATGCATACGACAAAGAAATGAAAGGAAGTGCTGACATCGACCTTGCATAGTCCAGAAATGCCTTGAAAGTGAAAGTCACAAATATCCTAAAAAAATAAATGCTAATGAAAAATGCTCTGGGCTCAATCCTGTACACTTGACTTGTTCAATTGTAAATGGCATTTTGGCAAAGGCAATTTTTATACATGGAATTCTTGCTTGGAGTGGAGCACTAGATAGAAAATAACACAGAAAGCCAAAAGCAATTCAATGAAAGATGTTTGGGGGTTTCAGGATTTTATCTCTCAGAGAAACAGAACGTAAATTTTTTGGCTCTGGGTAATTTTCCCTTTTCCTCTGTCTTCCTTCTTCCCCCATTCCCTTCCTTCCTTCCGTCCTCCCTCTTTCCTTCTAACTTTATTCATTCTTTTTTATTTTCTCTTTCTCCTTATTCTTCTTCCTCATCATTATCTTTACCTTATAATGATTGTTATGCAGTTTATCTATAAGCACCTGACAATAGAGTTAAGTCACATCTAAAAACCTAGAAGATTGTGACCACTGTTAAAGACTTCTGTTTGGCATCGTGCTAGGACTCGTAGGAAGAAGAATCAGGTGAAAGAAAGAAAAGGTATCAAACTGGGAAAGATGAGATCAAACTATTGTTCTTTGCTAATGATCTTATAGCTAGAAAACTCTGGACTCCAACAAGAGAATCCTGGAATTGATAAAAAATAATTTCAGCACAATATTAGGGTACAAAATCAATGTATACAAATCAATATCATTCTTACACACCAGTAACAGTCAAGCTGAGAGTCAAAACAAAGATGCAATACAATTTACAATAGATGCTTAACCAAGGAGGTGAAAGATCTCTACAAATGCTCAGTGTCACCATCAGGGAAATGTGAATTAAAATGAAATGAGATATCATCTCACCCCAGTTACAATGGCATTTTTGAAAACGTTCAAAGATATTGAATGCAGAGAGAAAGAAACTTTATGCACTGTTGGTTGGACTGCAATTTAGTACATGTACACCTTCTATGGAAAACAGTATGGAGATTCCCCAGTTAAATAAAATTAGACCTACCATTTGATCCAGCAGACCCACTACTGGGTATTTACCCAGAGGAAATTAAGTCATTTTATCAAAAAGACACCAGCATTCAAATGTTTATTGCAGCACAACTTATAATTGCAAAGATATGGAATCAATTCAAGTACCCATTAATTCATGAACGGATTGAAAAATATGGCATATTTATGTCTTGGAATACTTACTCAACCATAAACATGGTTGAAACAGGCCTTTCAGATGGAACAGAAAACCATTATCCTAAGTGAAGTATCTAAAGAATGGGAAGAAAAAAAACCCAGCACATATTCTTTCTATTAAATTGGAACTAACATGAGCACACATGTACACAGAGAGAAGTAAAACTCAGGGGCAATCAAGAGGGTGGTGGGAGAGGGAAAGGATGGGCCAAACCCACCTATCAAGTACAATCAAGGACACTATCTGGGTGACAGGCACAGTTATAGCCCTAACTCAACCATAACAAAATACATGTAACCAAAAATATTCATCCCCTGTTAGGAGGATTATTATTTCTGGGCCAGTTAAACCTCATTTGACTGCATTTATGTAAAAAGTATATATGAGGTAGGACAATTAAGTTCACTAACCTATCCTATAGAAAGAGCTCCATACTTCATTGCCGAATGTCACTACGGTCACCTTTAAAGCATTTCCCTTGGGAAGCTGTGCACCATTGTACACAACAGTGTCTAGTCCACTCTTCAAAGCATGAATATTCGACCCTCAACTAATGATAATCTGTTTACTTTTATATTCTCCCTGTGTTTTGCTTTGACATTTCCTGTTGCTATGTCCATGTTCACTATATTTTCATCTGCAATATCTAATATGCTATTACTCCTATCCAGAGTGTTTTTCTCATTCCAGATATTGCATACTTTACCTGTAGAATCTTTATTTGGGTTTTTTATATCTCTATCTATTTTTTATATCTCTATCTCTCTATTTTTATGCTAATTTTATTTTTATAAAGGAATTCAAGGACTATAATTACTTAATAGTTACAATAACTTTTTCAATGCTCCTGTTGACTAATTCTACCAGCTGGATCACGTCTCAGTCTTATATTGTTGATTGATTTTTATTCCCATTATTTAGGTATATTTGCCTGCTTCACTGCCTACCTGGTAATTGTTGACTGTATATTCAATAATGTGAATTTTATTTTTAGAGACCTGAATTGTTTTATATTTCTGTAAGTATATAGTTAATCTGCCTTACAATTAAGTTACTCGGAAATACTTTGTTCTTTTATGTTGGAGCCCATATAGCCTATAGCTAGGGGGAGTGAGAGTTATAAGAAATACCTATATAGATCAATAATGGAAGACCTGGATGGAAAGGGCGTGGAGAGTGATTTAGCTCTCCTAACAAGCATGAGAGCTCCTGAGATGAGAGCAGTGGTGAATTGGCAGTCTCTGCACCTGTGGTGTTGAGAGGCACGAGATCAGCTTTATATTAGGCTGGAGGAGAAGGCAGTCAAAGAGCATGCGCATTCTATCAAGGACCCGCTTACTCTGACTCTGTCTCCTCTCCTGCCTGCAAAACACCAGCATGGTATCTATCTGCTGAAGATTACTAAGCTCTACTAAAGACTAAGATCTATATTTCTAAGAAGACTGCTTAATTCTCTCTAAGACTCAGTCTCTCTCTCTCTCTCTCTCTCTCTCTCTCTCTCCAGCTAAAGTAGACAGCCCTCAGGCACCTAAGAGAAACTGAACTTGAGCAAGGTAACTTAGCCGTCCAGAACCTAGTTAACCTGGGCCCGAGACCTGGCCAGTCCTGGGCCCTTACAAGAAGTGTCAGAAGTGACATGTGACACTTCGAAGACTTGTTTTCTAAGGTTTGTTTGATGGGATCAAAACATGGATGCAGTTTTTCTTCTATAGCCTGTAATTTTTAATTTTTTTCAAATATAATTTTGCGTTTTATATTCTTTATATTCAAATATTTGCTCTTTGTTGAATATTTTTTAAAATTTAACGAATCTATAGAGAGCTAACTAGAGTTTTCGTGCTTTAGTGTTTGGGACCTCTGGACCAGGAATAATGTACACTAATGGGTCCCTCACTCCCTTATGGTGGAAATCTCTATTGCTTTTATGATTAATTTTTCTCCATAGGATAGTTAACATTTTGAGAGAAGAATTTTCTCATCTTCTGAATTGGGGTATAGGCTAGTGGAAAAAGACACATAGGTGTAGGATATCATAATTCAAGCAATACTCCTATACACAGTCATGATTGGTGTGCTCAAGTCCGAATTCTCCAATTCCCTGATCTCTTGTTGGAGACATTAATGGGAAGTTACTTGTGCAGCAAGAAGGAGGCCACTTTATCATCTACTTTCAATACAGATTTGTATCTATTTCCTTTTATAGTTTAACTCAAAATGCGATATTCAAATGTTTTTTTTTTTTTTTCCTCTCTCCTTCCCCGGACTTCTTGTACTGGTATGGTATAAATCAGATTGTTTATTGATTTCCCTATTAGTTTGGAGTTCAACATTCAGAAGCTTTCTAGTCATTTTTTTCTAGCTCATCTATTTTCTAAGCATCTAAACTGTAATTAGTGTTATCTCCTCTCTCATAACGTCTTTTATTATGAGTATATGCCCCTTTTACCTTTTTACAACCAATTCGATGTAATTTTAAAAGGTCATGAAGATAAATGTAAGTGCTCAACTCACCGTGTCAGCCACGAGACGTTTATTTATCTTTGCACAGCAAGATCCTGCACTCGGTGCAATGCCCAGTGCAAATGTCCCTCAATGAATATTTTCAAATAATTAAATTCATAAGGTTTCATGTATTAAAATCAAAGTATTTATGACTAGGGCAATCATTGAAAAATGTCATCTAAGAACCACTTTAGTTTTTCTGTCTTTTGAATGGTTCAGAGGGAATTTGATAGTTTCAAAAGACAAAGGCAAAAATCTAATTTTTTAATAAATATTTCACAAATTTAAAACATTTTATATTATACATTTTACAGAAACACCAACATTCCCTTCCAAAACATTAATTTAAACTTATTCACGTATGATGTGGTTAAAAATCATGCATTTGCCTCTATTCATATTTTAGTTTATATGATTTTTTTTCTACGTTAGATAACTTTTTTTTTATAGGTTTGTTAAAAGTTTAGTTTTCATATCTACTTTTGAGCTACAAAAAATTACGTCAATATTGTGCAAATTATGAAAGATGAAATACTGGTGAAAGTAAATATAATGCAATTCAAGATACTAATTAAAGAGTAAACCAAGATTTAATATAGAACTTTTTATCTATAGTGGTGAGAAAGTGAATCTATTGGTGTGATTGTATTGGAAAAGCAATCAAAACCAAACACAAAAAATGAATATTGAAACTGTTGAAAATACATATCTGAAAGATGAAAGTTATTGGACTTATACTATTCTATTAGCCAGTAGGTTATCTTTCATTAATCTTCAAATACATTATAAAGCATAAAAGTTGTGAAATCTTTCCATATAATGCAAGGAGAATACTCCAGGAAACAAATACTGTATCTTTCAGAGCAAAAACGAAATAATGCTCACCCATACAAAATTGATTAATTTTGTTGCTAAAGGCAAGAGGATGCCCCAGAACAGAAACAACATTCAAAGTTGTCCCCCTTGCAGCAAAAACATATCCAAATCAAAGTACTTCTAAGGAGTTAGTAAAACCAGATATAATATTAATGAAAATATTATTCTCACAGAGAAAGCAGAATAAGCTGTTGGCAAAACTCCTCCATCAAATGACAGTTAGACTTCATATAATACTAATGCATCTAATATGGAAAAGCAATTATTATTGTATATTCATGCTAGAAGATTGTTTCATTTGCATTTGGACAAAAGCATTGCTGTAAAGACCATAAATTAACCCTTGGGATAAAGGAGTTCTTAAGGATGAAATGTGTTTTGGCTTTCTTTTGCTTTTTCTTATATTCAGTGTTTACTTAAAAGTTTAATATTGTTTACTTAAAAGTTATTTTGTCCACTATGATTTAAACTGTAAAAGAATTAGTCCTTACAGAGTACAATGTCTGTACATACGAGGATGAATTTTCCTAAATGTTAATATATATTTTCTTTAATCATAGTAAAATAGTCTGCTGACAATAATGTTCATTAGTGATTTATTTAATTTTATATACCTGTTATAATAATGAAAATTAATTTTACCACTTAATAACCGCTGAGTTTTCACTGAGTCTTTTCAATGTGTTTTATAAAGAAATGAGAACTTGGTAAAAGATCTTGCATTGACAAAACAATATACATTAATTTTTAAGTAGAATGAAGCACCCATAAGTTTCTGAAAAGATAAATTCAAATTATACACGTATGGCTGGGTGCAGTGGTTCACACCTGCAATCCCACCCCTCTGGGAGGCTCAGGCAGGTGGATTGCCTGAGCCCAGCAGTTTGAGATCAGCCTGAGCAAAAAGCAAGGACCTGTCTCTAAAAATGGCCAGGCATTGTGATGGGGGCCTGTACTCCCCACTTCCTGGGAGGCTGAAGCAAGAAGATTGCTGTGGGAAAGTTATACAGAGATGCTTCTCTGGGCAAAAACCTTGAAGAAATCTACAATCTCTCCTCACCAATGATTGACCTCCGCTAAATTGGATTTTAATAATTAAGTGGACAGTATGGCCTTTTCTGTTGATTTCAGTTGGCCTCATTCCCTAGCATATCCAGTCAGTGTCCAATGGTCTCATCAAGAAAGTAGTGATGACAGCAGAGCTGGACATTATGCATGCTGAGCAACATGGGATTTATGGTATGGCTGTCCTGGGTACCACCACTACAGAGCACCCAAACTACCAGCAACAGAAAACAACGTAGGATTTCTGATGTGAGGTCATTACCCTGAGTTATCTGCCAGCTCTCTAGGGACAGGTAGACTACATTGGAACATTCTATCAGAGAAGAGACAATACTTTGTTCTTATTGGAATAGACACTTACATTGACTGTAGATTTGCTTTCTGCACACAAGGTACTAGAAAAACTACCATTCACATCCTCGTGAGACGTCGTTTGCACTATCATGGGACCCCGCACAGCATTGCTTCTGGTTGAAGAATACATTTCACAGGAAATAAAGCGTGGCAGGGCTCTTATGCTAACGAAATTCACTAGTCTAACCAGGTTCTCTGTCATTCTGAAGTAGCTACCTTGATAAAACAATGGAATGGTCTTTGGAGACACAATTATAGTGTCACGTCTATTGCAATATATTACAATGTTGGGTCATTGTTCTCCAGAAAGGTATGTGTGCTCCAAATCAGCAAGCAACGCACAGTAATGTTTTGTCCACAGCTGACATCTACAGATCCATGAGTCAAGGGGTGGAACAGGGAATAGCACCAATTTTTATTACCCCTGGTAATCAGCTAACGGAAAAGTTGCTTTCTGCTGGTGTGACCTTATTCTAATGCAGGTCTATAGGTTCTATTTTAAAGAGAAGTATGCTTCCAACAACAGACATAATAATTCCTTTGAACTGGAATTTAAGACTGCCACCAACCACATCAGTATCTTCATACTGCTAAATTAAATCATGAATAAAGGAATATCTATACTAGCTGGGGTGATTATTATCAAGGGGAAATTGAGCAAGTGCTGAAGTGGAGTATGTCTTGAAGAAGAGAGATTCCTTAAAATATCTCTTATTACTGTTGTTCCCTATTATTGAAGTCAGTGGAAAACCACAACAGCCCTATTAAGGCAGAACTATTAATGACCCAGAACGTTCAGAGAAAAAAAGACAAGGATCACCTACAACTGCCAGAAGCATGGGGCAGTTTCTTCTTTAGAGCTTCTGGAAAAAAAAAAAAAATTATCCTAGAACCTCAATTCTTATTTCCAGCCTCAAAAACGGGGAGAAAATAAATTTCTGATATGTCAAGCCCCACAGTTTGTACTACTTTATTATGGCAGCCTTGGAAACTTGTACAAAAGCAAGTAGATTGTTTGCCTGAGGGTGTTGTCCTTCAAGAATAATTGATATTTGAATCTACAAAATATCAAAGTAGCCAGAATTTTACATTCTTCCTCCTACTTACATACCTAGTCCTTGTTCATTACCGGGTGTTTTAGTTAATTTATTGAACACTATGTTATCAAGTCCTAATGCCACAGATATTTTTCATTTAATTTCCTTGTATAATATCCTCTATAATTTTCAAAAAAATCCTTCAGCTCTCAATGGAGATTTTGACTTTTTTTTTTTTGAGACAGTCTCACTTTATCACCCTTAGTAGAGTGTCGTGGTATCACAGCTCACAGCAACCTCCAACTCCTGGGCTTAGGCTATTCTCTTGCCTCAGCCTCCCTAGTAGCTGGGACTACAGGTGCCCAGCTAGAGATTTTGACATTTTTTTAAAAATATGTATTAAGAATCACAAAACATAAAATTCTGATTTCACTGTAGGAAAACTTTCAACTGCTTTCAAATTTTACCATCGGTAAGAATCACCTGGAGAATTTATGAAAACCAATTGGCTGTCCCCAATCTAGGAGTGCCCTGATTCAGTATTACTCGGCTGGGGCTGAATAAATTTCATATCTATAAAGTTATCAAATGATACTGATAATACTTAATTTCTATAGTTTGATAATCACTGACCTAGAAAACCCTGTGTTTTCTATGCAGTGTGTACAGTATTAGATTAGATAATTGAAATAGTTCATTTTTATATGTCTTATTTTTTCATATTATAATATTTATGGATCTAGGAAAATAAAGAAGTAGCCTAAGTTTTATACCATTTTGGACTCATCCATGTTCTTAGATGCTAGGGACTATCTGTGATTTGTTATTTTGTGGTAAGAGAGGATTATTCTTCTGATAAGGTATTTTTTATATTACAAATTCCTTTCTTCCCTCTCAGTCCTCATAGGCTTAATAATTGGATGTTTGTGTGATGAGTGATCAGACCCGGACTGAAACCCCTTGCAGCTTCATCGGTTATGGAGCCTGGTCTGGAATGGTGTTGCTTGTGGTTTGGTAACTCGAAGTTACCGAAGTGAAGACAGAGACTCAAGCCTCCCTTGACAACTCCCTGGTCATATTTGTGGGAGGGCAGCTTTAGACTCTCCTGCCAGCTCTGCCTTTGCTGGTATCCAGCACAATTGTGCCTGCCTTCTGATTGCCTCAGAAGAAAAGATTTCTGTATTTTGACATTTGTGTCCAGATGGGTAATCTCCAGTTGAAGGTACTGCAGAGTGGAGGGATATCCCGCCCAATTCAAGGAATTCTAAGAGAATTCCCATTTGTTTTGTGTTAGATAGGCTGCCAACCATTAATCTCACTGTTTTGATTTAGCACTGCCAGGGCTTGTTAAGTAAAACTGCAGCTCATTTGTAAAAGAGCCTCCTGAATTTTTCTTTATGTTGACTGTCCATTGTATCGGTGTGTGGCATGTATATGTGGAATCTGTTAAGTTGTTTGTTTCTATTTTCTTTTTGCGTACTTCAAATTTGCTGTTGGTATTTTTAGACATTCAGTATAAGGTCTGGGAGCTGGAAAGACACCTCTGATGGTAATTTCCCTTGCAGCATAGTCTAAGGTATGAGTAGTTAAAAGACACCTGCATCCTAAAGTCTGGGTGATTAAAAGACATCATTGTCCTAAGGTCTAGGAGACTGGAAGGCAGGCAACCTCTAAGGAATGCACAGGTGCCTGTTGTTGGACAGGGAAAGAGAAATGGAAGCATAATGTATATAGATTTATGTGGAACTGCAGAGGCTGTCATGTCTAGAATACTGAAGATAAAAGCTGTTAAAACTTAGTATGCACGTGTATGTGCTTAGATGTAGGTATGTTTGCACGTACTATATATCCACATGGTACCGAAATTGGCTTATAAATAAAAGGAACTCTCATCAATTAAATAAATAAGCCCAAATGCTTTTTGAGTTTGTGTAAATGTATTAATCTTTGGTATATAAGCTGGGTTTTAGAAATTATTGGTAAAAGAGCAATAAAATTATCTTCAAAGACATATTTTTGCCTGGGTTTCCTGGTCTTTTATATTTGAAGGTGTCAGAGTTTGACACAAAAATTATAAAACTAAAAATAAAGCCCAAACAAATCTATCTCTCTGTTGGTTTGTATAATTCTTGATAAGTAAGATTAATTTAATATTGTCGATTTAATAAAAACAGATAAATCTCCTGAGTCATGGCAAGAAATCTAAGGTTCTTACTAAGGTAAAAATGTAGACATGGCTAAATACAAATGTCAATCCATAAATGAGAATAAATAAAACTCTAAGTCAAAGATACAACAAAAACAGGATCTTATGGTCAAATGTTTACAGGGTATTTTGGTTTTGGTCTCTTAATCCTAGTTGCAGATACAGTTTCTTGCATTGAGTTTTTACTGTCTGTGAAAAGGTGCACACAAAATCTGTTTCTGACTCACTCTTTCTATCATCTGATATTAACTGTATTGTTAGGGATTTAAAGCTGCCCTGGGAGACACAGTTACAAGAGCTTAAATCAAATTGTAGGCTTCAGTTGTCCCTTTGGTCTGGCTCATTGTTGATTTGTTTTGAGTACCGGCTGCAAGCTACCCCGTTATGTGTACATTTCGTTGCCATAGCAAAGGACTTCGCCTAAGAAAATGTGAAAAAAAAAAAAAAAATCCCTGAGCTGTTAACTTCTTATATAAAAATATTGTTGGGATCTAAAGAGACTCTCAAAATAATTTTACTCTTTGGAAGTATCACATACATGTACCTGAGTTTTCACTTAAGTGGAAAAGGATCATTTATTTAAAAAATTGTTTGACCTGGATACTCAGGCAAAAATAAATGTTCTGACTTTTTGCCATTATTTGAGATGAAGGATTGCTGTTAGAGGTTTCTCCAATCTATGGTCAGGTAACGTCATGCCGATAGATTTTATTTGGGAAAGTAATATTTTAAAAAGATCTAATTAGTTAACCTTTTTGAGCATGATGTATTTTAAAACTTCTACTATATTTCTAAAACTCACAGATATAGCATTATTAAGTATAGCAATTCTTACTAAAATACTTACATTTGTTATCTTGGTAGGATTTTTTTAAACTTTAAAAGTAATAATTAAAATCATATTTTGTGATTGTTTCTATGTCTATGTTTAAAATTCTTTTCCTTTTTCTCCCTACAATTTTATTTAGGAGAATAGGTTAAAATATTAAATTTGTTCAGACATTGAATTTTTCTTGAGAGAACAAGTAATCACATTTGTCTTCTAACCCATATTTACAAACTATCAAAACAACTAATAAAAAAATAACTTTAAAGGATAACAAGAATCTAAATAAACTGCTAAAATAAATTACATAAGTATGAATGAGATAAATACTTATGTCATACAATTTTAGATTTCTTGTTTCCTAGATTTTCACTAAGGTTTGAGTTACTGGGAGCTAAAAATTCTAGTTAATATATGTGATACTATATGTAAAGTGAGGCAAAAATAAAAATATGTGTTTTCATTAACACATTATAAAATGGGCATTAAAATGTTGCTTTTTATTAAAAGGAATAATTTAGTTTGGAGGTTATATAAAGGGTTGTATAAAGCAAGATAAAAACAGTAAATAAGAGAGATGTGAAATATTTATAAACATGAAGATACATTCTGATAAATAATAAGGCTAAATAGGAAAAATAGAACTGTATATGAAAACATTTTTTTTCTTTTGGGACAGAATCTCAAACTAGCGCCCTGGGTACAGGATTGCCATGGCATCACAGCTCACAGCAACCTCAAACTCTTGGACATAAGCGATTCTCTTGCTTCAGCCTCTCAAGTAGCTGGGACTACAGGCACCCACCACAATGCCCAGCTATTTTTGTTGTCATTGTTATTATTTTTGCAGTTGTCATTGTTGTTTTAGCTGGCCTGGGCCAGGTTCAAACCTGCAAACCTCGATGTATGTGGCCAGCACCCTACCCACTGAGCTACGGGTGCTGCCTGAAAACATTTCTTATAGGGAGAAATTTTGGTTCTAAAGTGAAATGAGTGGTTATTTGAGAAAAAAATAGGACAAAACAAAAAGTCCAAGCATTTTTTTTTTTTTTTTTGGCTGGGGCTGGGTTTGAACCCACCACCTCTGGTATATGGGGCCAGCTCCCTCCTCCTTGAGCCATAGGAGCCACCCTAGTCCAAGCATTTCATAGATGGTCTGTGTAAGTTACAAAAATTTAATAAAGGTTCAGATTGGGTGCAAATAAAAGGGAAAATTTTAAAACAAAACAAGTTTCTCAACAAGTTTCTCTTAAAGTATTAGTTTGTTTTGATATAATTATACTATTCTGTCATCTGCTTCTGTTGAAACTTCACAGATCTATATCTTAGTAATTTAATTTTTGCTGTCTCTTACTGCTTCCAGTTTTTCTTCACCTCCAGAAGACCTGAGACAATAACCCTCTCCTTCAGCCTTTATGTCGGCTCCTGTGACTTTCCTCCTTCTGGTTATAAGTCTGCTGTTAAGGTTTAATGTTGAAATGTTTACCTTAAGGATCTGAAAAGCAATGCTTTTTTTCTGAGCTTCTCGATATGTCTGAATGTTTCAGTATGTCAAAACATTCTCCTATGCTATTACTAAGAGTTGTAATCAAGATTTTGGCTTTCTAGTTTCTTATTTACTTTTTCATAGAATGTTCATACATGATCCTACACTGTCTTACGGCGAGGAAATATTGGTACTGTTTTCATGAAGCTTGACTTCCAATCTCTCTAAATGGGTTTTCATTAGAAAAAAGAATTGCACTAAAGAAGGTTTACTTTACTTTTTGTTAATTGGCCTAAAAACCAAATCTTTTATCCTATGTTAGTTTTATTAGGTTTTTGATGACTTAAAAACTGAGCTTTTTTAAAAAATTAAAAGTTTTGGGCTTTGTTTGTTTGTTTGTTTTTCTGTATTGCCTTTAAAGTCTTCTGTTTATCAGGCTCACTTAAGTGAATTATTACTTTATATAACCTATGATTCTGTTTTGATCAAATCTTTGAGCTTTTTCATGTCTGATAAATATCCACAAAATCTATATAACTTGAATGGTTAGCTCCCTATTACTTCTATTTCTGTGCTTGTTGGAAATTGATAGAAATTACAACATTTCTACTTCAAATGTTGCTTCCTCATTCTGATACAAGGGTCCTTAAGTCCTTAGCTCAAAATATTTTAAAAATGCTTATGTTGTATATAGTGAATTCCAATTAGTCTGACAGTAGTTCAATGCTTATAGGTAAGTTAATTTTTTAACTTTGCTTTTAACCTATTTTTGTAGCTTTTTTTGTTGTTCTTATATTGCTTAAAAGACTTTAACGCCTGTGGCTCAACAAGTAGGGCGCCAGCCCCATATGCCGAAGGTAGTGGGTTCAAACCCAGCCTCGGCCGAACTACAAAACAAAAAAATAGCCGGGTGTTGTGGTGGGCGCCTGTAGTCCCAGATACTCGGGAGGCTGAGTCAAGAGAATCGCCTAAGCCCAGGAGTTGGAGGTTGCTGTGAGCTGTGTGACACCACGGCACTCTACGGAGGGTTATAAAGTGAGACTCTGTCTCTACAAAAAAAAAGCTTTAACAGTTTGATAAATGCCTGTTCACCTCCATTCACATCTGGTCTGCAATATTTAATTGGCTATTAGCCTTCCGACTGTAAGTCACAGATTCCCCCTGAGGCACGCAATGGAGCCAGGGCAGGGAGCCACATCACCCTGCCAATAGTGGGACAAAATAGTTGGCCATTGATTCTGACTCTGGCAAATTTCAGCCAACAGGGAGGAAAGGTAAACTCTGGACACCTTCTCCTACTAATAAACAGACCTTTTCTCACTCAAGGGAACCCCCCCAAAATCTTAAAACTGAATTCTTGGCCACGAGGGGAAGAGAGGTTGTATATATCTCAGTATATCCCCATACTGCCAATCAAAAAACAAACAAACAAACAAATGAACAAAGAAATCTACCCTGGGACCCAGGAAAACCAGCCTGTTTAAGATTTAAGGGCAACACACGCAATAAAGATGGTTCCAGTCCATGAACCCCTGTATCACTCTCCCTCTGGAGAAGTGATCTAATCTCCTCTTCTTAACAAGGACACTAGTCATGTTGGATTAAGGTCCACCCTAATCATGTTATTTTAACATAACTCCTACCTAAATACCCTTTCTCTGAATAAAGTAACGTTCAAACTTTAATATACAAATGTTTTAAGGACATAACTGGGAAAGGGAGAGAACCACTGTGGTTTGCTATCTTCTAAGAAATATTATATAAAAGGTGATGGATATCCCAATTGCCATGAGTTGATCTTTGTACCTTGCATGTTTATATCCAAATTTCACATGTATCCCATAAATATGGAAAACTATTATGTATCTATAATAATAAAAAATGAATTTTTAAAAAATCTGGAAAGTGGTTATTTTTCTCTCCTCATAATGGAGGGCAGGAGAAGTGAATTTTCCCCCTAAAGCCAAGAAAGGGGGCTTTGAGCATAATTAAGAAAGATTAGGATCTAATTTTAAAAAGGTAGGGGATGACATTTTATTCCCTCCCTGGAGGCTTGCTGAGCTGCGTAATGCAAGGAGCAGCATGGAAGGGAATTCTTGAGAGAGCTTGAAATGCATACTCTGGAGTTGTAGGGATACCTGTGAACATAAAGAATGGGGATTTCTGTCTTGAATTTCCGGGCTGAAGTTTTACTGAAGCACCTCACATATTTCAATATAGGAGAGACACTGATATATATCTTTAATGACAAAGACAAAGATCCCCCTCACTCTTATTTTTTACTGTTCTTGGAGAGTTCAAAAGAGAATCATGATAAAGGACTACAGTGGTTAAAACGTGAGTCATATATCCTTTCCTTACCTAGATGACATCTAGACTAAGGAAGGGGATATCCTACTCTGTGAAGGGTTTGAATGTAAACACTGGTGAAGCCACTCAAGAAACATACAATTTGTAATTTTGGTTATTACGAGGGAAAGAGAGTGCAGCTGCCAAGGCCAGAGATGCTGCTAAATCTGATGGAATGCACAGGGGAGCCCCTGCTATATACTGTATAATTATCCAGGTCAAAGTGTCCCTAGTTGACAATAATGCAATAGTTGAGAACACTGGTCTATGTGGTGACTAGCACATTGGCGTAGTCACCCTGTCACTTTCATTATGTGCACGAACACAATAAAGTAGAAACTTAATAGTTGACCACCTCTATAAGTTGACCTAATTTGCATAGACTGGACATGCACCACATGTACCTATCAGTAACAATAGGCCTAGTTCCTTATGTTGACCACCTCTATATGTTAACCAGTTTTTTATAGTTCCTTGGGGGGGAGGGGTCAACTTACAGAGGTTCTACTGTATTTATGAAAGGGCCTTTGAGTAATTATGCACACAGGAGAGAAGTACATCAAACTTTTGCTCAGATTGATCATGATATATGTTGAATGACTTTCACAAACAATTGAGCATGCAGAATTATTAAGACATAGTTCTTAACTATGAGGTCTTATATTCTGGAGGAAACAGATGTTGGACAAATGTAGACACTGGCTGGTTTGTAATAAATGACAGCATGGAGGCATGAACATGTAAACAAATGAATGATGACTAACTTGAAAAATTATGATATGTTCTGCAAAATCCCATTTTGTGTGAAATATTCATAATCCCTCTTAAAATATGAAAATCTTAAAAATATTTTAAAATATAAAAATCTAGAAATAGGCATTAGATATTTTATAATTGGCTAGTTGTAAGATTAAAGACACATTTGAAAATTTAATTTCCAAGAGTAAAACCTTTTTTTG
The DNA here is from genome assembly GCA_963574655.1 of Perodicticus potto. Lineage (NCBI taxonomy): Eukaryota > Metazoa > Chordata > Mammalia > Primates > Lorisidae > Perodicticus > Perodicticus potto. Next base: position 3,164 of record CAUYRH010115394.1, on the reverse strand, counting down.
CGTATGTAAGATATGGGCACATTGTAAAGAAGGAATTAGGTAACATGCAGGTGAAGTGAAAATCACCAGTGATCAACTGTCTAAATGCAAAAGCCATGAGTGATTTGGTATCTACCTTTTAAAGCTTTTTCCTAAGTATATGTACACCTTTGTGTACAGATAGTCCAGATCATGCTATGCATTTTTCCTTGAGGGGGTCCTCAAGGAAATGTTAATATATGTTATTTATATCATTATTTTAAAGGAAATACACAATATATACTTATTTACTTTTCATAAATAGAGAGGATTTTGAAATGAAAAGCATAATTTTTTCTACTCATTCTCCTCAACTTCAGTTTTACTCCCAAAGGGCAACCACTTTCATAAACTTCTATTTTTAATTTCTCTTGTGGTTACTGTGATAAAACTAATATTATGCTTATATCCCTATTCTTCCTCCTATTTTCTCTCTTGCCCTTCATTTTCTAATTCCTAGAGACTCTTCTTTTAATCTTACATAGTCATGGTGAAACATTTACTTTTCCTTCTGAAACTATAATTATTATGTGCTTTAGACCAATAAATATCATTTACTTTTGTGGCCATGTACATACTATTCTTTATAAGTTCAAATAAAGGTGTTGGGTTCATTTTCTTCTTTTTAAATCTAATGTTATAGCATTTTTGCCATTGGAGAAAGGAAGTTCCTAATGCTCAAGTCCAAAGGATTTGGTCATATTGCAATTTTTTCATATTTTAGAATGACTCATTGGAACTATGGCTGTTAACAAGTCATTGAAACCATGGCAAGTCCAGTGGATTTGGGTGTATTGCAGTTTTTTCATATTTTAGAATGACTCATTGAAACCATAGCTATTTGGGGGGTAGCTCTTATGTTTTTTTCTGTTTTTGAATTTATTGACAATAAATCAGTGAATTTATTGTCTTTTATTTAATGTATTTTCTTAATGTTTTTGTCAAGTTAATAGTAAATTCTTACCATATTCTCAAAATGATCAAGCATCATCTATTACACAGACTATATGTTCTTCCCCAAAATACTCTCCTAAAGCATGTCAACTTTCTGCTGTTATATGGGCTGGTCACTCTTTTGATGCACTAATCATGCCAATGGTTGCTAGTGCTTGAGTGCATCCCACATTTCTAGGGTAGATCTTCTCCTTTGCAAACTCATGTCTTTAGGGTAGCTCTTCTTCTTTGGAAACCCATATCTTTCCTTTTTTGGTTTCAGCTTTATGTTTTTGGTCTGGACTACCTACTGAAATGTCTACCATGTGAATTATCGATGTTCTGAGTCTGTGAATACCTTTATTTTATTAGCAGGCTTGATTGTATTTTATCGCTGTAGAATTTTAGGTTCGGAATCCTGCAGAACTTTTAATGCATCTTTATCTTCTCACATTCACAGTTGCTAATAAGAAGTCTGATGCCAATCTGATTCTGTACTCATTTGTTTTGTAGATAGCCTGTGTTTTGGCTCACACTTCTGGAAGTTGTTTGAAGACAAGAGCTGTTTGTCCTGGCCAGAGATAATGGGGTCTGTATTTGTCCCAAGGGAGTGAGAGGGGGAGTTGTGGGACAGAAAATGTAGGTAGCATCTATGTTATTCAGTGAGTCTGCTTTTGTAACATGACTTCCCTTCTAATTTTCCTGTAAACCCTAGCTGGAGCTTTTCATTCCTACTGCACATGTGGTCAGCAAGAATTATTGAGCACTCACCATTTACTGAAGCATAGCACAGCTGAACTGAAGGGTGTAACCTAACCAGGTCCTTCAGAGATTAAAATTATAATTGCCAATTGACCCAAGTCTTTGTTTTTTTAGTGACAATGTATATTTTGAATTTTGTTGTGTTTATTTTCATCACTAAAGAATCAGAGAATAGCCCCAAGCTGTAGACAAAATAGGCATTAATTAGAAAGGGAAAATTTTATGATGAATATTTTATTGTGAATTGTAAAGTTTGGATTTGGAATTCCAAAGGTAAATTAAAACAAGAAGATGACTTATACTGGAGCTCATCTGTGATAACCCAGATTAATCTTAAAGGGACTTTAGTCTATACCAGATCTAGACCTATTTTTTCAAAGGCAACTTTTCCCTGGGGCGTAGAGATGTGCTTTTAAAGGTGGTAGACAGATACAATTTGACATAAATGAGGCAAAATGGAGGGCAAGAGTAGTTTCAGGTATTTAGGAGACACAGAGTAACAGTTTCTTAGATATTATAATTTTTAAGAGGAGATTTTGACATAAATAAATCAGTCCCCTAAGGAGTGGGATAAAAGCTCTCTCTTGTGTGACTAAAAAAGTAATAGCCCTTATTTACAAGGACATTTTGGCATGTCTGCTACTGACACCATGATTCTGCTATGTTCTAAAATATTTATTGAAAGAGATTGGAATCATCAATAATTGTTACTTGATGGAGGTTTGTGGAAATAGGCTTTTGCAGCTCTGAGAACCATGTGGTTCTATTCAGCTAGTTATCACAAATAATTAAGGTCAAAAGCACCATCACCACTTACTTTGACACAGTGCATTAAAAATAATATTCTTTGTCTGAAAGCTGCCGAGCCTGAAGCACCACTTTGAATACTTCTAGTGCATTAGTGGGATAGACTTACATGGTGGTGGCTCAACTGTGCGAGTGATCTTTGTGCATAGAATTAGGTGATAGAAATAGGCACAATTATTTTAGCCATCATGGTCTAGAATTATAGATCTCTATATAGAAAGCTTTAGAAACCAGAAAACTGAGATAAATTAATCATATGCCAGAGGGATTTTTATCTGAAAGGTATTTTTCTTTCTGTTTTCTTTGTGGTGAGGTAAGATCTGTGGTGGGGGAGGCATACAGCAAGGTGCAGGGTATAGGAGGAAGGTGTTGCAATGATTTCTGTCTCAGAGCTCTCCTGGTTGCTTTCTGTCAGTCCAGAAGCTTAACTGATTTTTATTTATTAATTTTATATGCTAATTATCCTTATCCAAATTTGGCTTTCTTTTCTTTTTTCTTCTTTATTTTTTTTTTAAATACATATATTTTATTATTCTTCATTACATTATTTCCCCCCCCCCACCCGTCCGTGATAAGACAGAATTGATTTACAGAAAAGAATACAGAAAACACCAAAGCTCCTGGTAGTGGGAGAGATTTCAAGT